>APFE030547526.1:60361-227070 GCA_000404065.3 Pinus taeda
AAGCTAAGTTTAACCATTACAAGAAGTAATATCTTAGATATTTCTAAGTCCTAACTTCTAACTGTTAACATGAAATGAAATGTTATAAAATGAAACATGAGTAATGAAATGAAATGAAACAACTTTAGTCTTTCACGAAGCATCATATTCATAATTCACACTCATTACCAATGAGTTATAATTACCAACTTCAAACTTCAAATTTTCATTGTCACAGTCATATATTGTTTACAAAAAATATCATTATGATATGAAAGAGTCAAGATTCAAGAGTCAAGGACTCAAGACTCAATAGTTATGAAAACTAATAGAAACTAGAAAAGACAAGTAAACTGTAAATCTACATGTGGCCCTTGCCACGAGAGTCTCCAGGAGTATAAGCAGGTCGTGGTGGTCTTCTAGGAGTCTCCCGCACAGACCGACGACCAGAACTAGAAGGCACATGCCCTCCACGTGAGGGTGTAGATGGAGGTGGTGACAACAAAGGAACAAGACTCGGAACTCAAGCACTGCTACTGGATGGTGGAGGTGGCATGGCTGTTGCAGTTGCTTCATCTTCATCCCTTATAAGTTCCTCTTCCAGTTCTTCAAGATGTATAGTGCCATCCTCCAAATTGTCATTCTCTGGGTGATTGTCCCAAATTTTATATGTGGGATCCTCATAAGCCCGATCACAGTAATGACTCAACAACCTCAAGCTGTAGTGCACATAAACCAAGCTTTCTGCTCGGTTTTCATTGAGTCTATTTCTTTTCACATTATGTATGTAGCTGTAGCTGCTCCAACACCTCTCTGCAGATGAAGTATTTACAACCTGTGAAAGAACTTTTTTTGCCAATTTTGGCAAAAGTCCTTGGCCGCCATATGTTTCCCACCATGTGAGAGAATCAAAGCTATCTCCGTCTTCCATTGCATGGAAGTTACCAAACAAACCAGTGCCACTGAAGTATTTGCCTATTTCAATGCGCACCACTGCACATTCCTCCCTGTCAGGTATCAACTTTTCTAATGCTTGCAAATATCCACTAGTTACCTCACATCTAAATGGGGTTTGGTCCTAATCCCACCCCCTGGTGCAGGTTGGCCCAACCAAGATGTAGAGTAGTATTTTGGCATAAGGATATACGCCAAAGCAATGTAGTGGAAGATTAAGTATATTCCACCGTTCACATACACAATCGTGAATCAGTTTGTACAAGTCGGGATCTTTGTTATGAACAATATCTTTTATTTGCCCCAAAATGGTATCCATCTGCTCATACACCTCGCCAATCACTGGTTTGTCTGTATCTGCAAACCGAATCATGTGATAAATGGGCTTGGTGAAATCCAATACTTGCCTCACACCTGTCCAAAACTGACCATCAAGAGCGGCCTGCTCCACTAGTTCAAAACCTCGCATGTCAGCTGCATTTGTAGCCCTTTCCTTTAATACCTGCCAATGTGAACTTAATACCATGCTAGCCAATGACTCTCTTACCTTCAAAAGGCGCCTGAAGGTGAGGTAATAGCTACCAAATCTGATCTTTGCAATCTTCAACAACTCCAATCTCGAGTGACTGCGGAAAAGGCCATGGGTATTGCTATGATTTGTAATAAATTTTATCATTTGTTTGCCTTTCTTGTACAAATTACCAATCCATTTGTATCGTGAATTTTTGTTCTTGACAACATCATGCATCAGAAGGTTCAATGTGTGAACCAAACATCCAGACCAAAATATGTTGGGGTATTTATCCTCAATAATTGCTCCTGCTGCCTTACAATTAGGAGCATTATCAGTGATGACTTGGATGACATTGTATGGCCCAATATGGTCAATTGTTTCAAGTAATGCCTCTGCAATGTTGACGGCAGTCCTGAACTTGTCTGAGTAATCATGTGCAGTTAGAAAGATGACACCACTAACAGGCACAACAAGAACACTTATCAATCGGCTTGCCTTTTACATTTGTCCATCCATCAGATACAATGGACACCCCATGGTCAATCCAAGAACTTGTCATTCTATTCAAAGAAAGTGATATTTTTTCTTTTTTATGATCAAGTCCAACGGTTCTTGCCTTGTCATACCCAGGGCTCTTGTATCCTTTAGGGGCATCATTTATGGCAGAAACCATTTCGTGCCAATAAGGTGAGCGAAGAACATTGAATGGTATCCCACATGCATAGAGAAACCTGTAAACCTTTGAATCCACATCATTCCTACACCCCTCATCAAGGAAATATGATATGGTTCTACGACTTAAAGCTGATGACCTTGTACCTCCATATCCACTGCCTTGGGAGGATGCTAAAGGAGTTCTTTGTGCTTGTGATTGTGAGCTTGGTTCAAAGAAATCCCTTGATTTTTTTTATTTGTATTGGGCCTCCTCCTCTTCCCTTATGTATTTGGCTCTATCCGCTGCTGACACTGCTGGACAAGTTTTGATTCCTATTTGTTTATCTCCATCCCATGGCCTTTTCCCACAGAGGTGTTTTCTGGCACGAGTGTATGAACCTGTGTAATTATTGTTGCAATGGGGCCAATGAAATTTAGTGGTTCCACCCCCTCTCCCTGCTTTAGGCCTGTTAACATATTTCCACAATGGGGTTTGGTCTTGTTTAGTTTTTTGAGAGTCATGTTCACCCTCCTCCAGCTCCTCCTCATCGGGGTTTTCATCAAATCCACTTTCTGCAGCGTCTTCACTCTTCATTTTGGCCCCTCTGTTTCCTACTCTCCAACATCATAATAACCATAAAAGGGACCAAAAAGAGGAAAATGCCAAGAAATATAGCTAGGTCCATGATGTTTGATATTTGTAGGCTTTTGAATGTGCAAATTAATTTAATTTATTTAGATCAATCAATTTAATTTAGATTCATGACTTTTTTACTAAATAAATTTAATAAACTAACTAAACTAAACTAAATTACTACCTAACTAAGGTTTAAAATACTAAATTACCAAGTTACTAACCTCTTTGCAGGCTTGCTCCTTGCTCCTCACTTCTCCTCGCTCCTTTGCTCTTGCTCTCCAGCTTCTACTCAACTCATTCAAGTGATAATGAAATTTTTTTTGCCCCAATGTGATTTTAAAACATAATTTTTTATTTTTATTTATTTTTATTTTTTTTAAATTATTTTTTTTTGCGTCCGCGATTTGTTTTCCACGCGGAATGCTCCTGACGTCGGACGAATCGCTCTCGGAGCTAAAATTTAACATTCGGGAGCAATTTGGAGCGATTTCTCCCTGATCGCTCTCGAGCTGTAATTTTCGCTCCGGGAGCAACAGGAGCGACGCTCCTGATTTTGGAAAGGAGCGCAGATTTTTTATCGGGAGTGTGCTCCCGAGCCGCTCCCGTCTGGAGCGCGGATTTGGAGCGGGTTCGAAGGGGGGGGGGAGCGCTCCCCGGCAACTCTGGCCTGAAGAAATCACCTAGGAAATTCCACAAGAAATTTGATTCCCTTATGATGAGCTAGAACTGTACTAAAAGTGAGCATGACCATTGCGTGTACTTCAAAATTTTGAATGGCATATTCATTATCTTAGTGCTATATATTAATGATATGTTTGTTGCATGTAAAAGGATTGAAGAGATTAACAAGTTGAATGCTCAGATGACTAGGATCTTTGATATGGTGGATCTAGGAAAAGCAAAGAAAATCTTAGGCAATGTAATAAACAAAGACAAAGAAAATTGTAAGCATAGGTTTTCACAAAGTAAGTATGTTGAGAAAGCTAAGTTGCAGAACTAAAATAGATATGGGAACGGATACAGATATGAGGTTTGAAATGGATACGGTTTTTTTTAAAATCTAGATACGATACCACACACACATACACATAATAAGAATTTCATATTACCATATTCATCTTTTAAAATATACATTCTATATCTAAAAATAGATAATCAATTATCATCTATCATCATCATCAATTCAGCGTAAATGTTGTCATCATCATTAATGATTATTATAACATTCATAATTCATCATTCAACATATCATCAAGTTTCTATTTCAAATTTCAACCATTAACATCAACATGACAAATTACAACATCATCACCAAAATTAATAATGCACACTACATATTAAAAAGTACAAAATGAGTTATGAATGGCACTCTACTATCATTATTCATAATTCATATGGCATATTATGGTATTCAATATTCATTGTTCAAAAGTTAAAAAAACTTCATAAATTACATTTACATATCATCAAATATGTCTCCATTCATGTCACTAAGAACCACATCCTCTCTAGGAGTAGGAGCATTGCTTCTATGTCCACTTGAAGTTCCAACTATTGGTGTCTCCTTATCAAATAAAGTCACATGAGACCTAACATTCATTGCCATATCCAAGTCAGACAACTCTAGTTCCACATCCCATAAGTTTGGTGGGCCCAAATTTGTATTCATCTCTCTTGTGTGACAGAAGGCGAAGGTTTGAATAAACATACACTAGTTCCTCAGCCTTCCTGGAGCCCAATATATTTCACTTCATTGAATGGATGAAGCCATATGTACTCTAATTCCTTTTTGCTGAAGAGGAACTAGCAACCTATGACAAGATCCTAATGGCCATTTTTTTTATTTTTGTAAGTTCCCCACCATAGTAGTTCCACCGATCAATTGGACTTAATCTGGTCTTGTCCCACATACGCCCCAACCCTCCGATCCCACAAAATGAGAAAACTTTGAACGAATCTGAATCCTAATTTTAGGATCTACAAAAAGCTTTCTAAAGGCTTTTTTAAATCCTTGTGAGACTTATGGGCTTTTATTTGGTAGTTCTTTTTAGATCACTTAGTAACTCTGCAGCATAATATTTTGGATTCACTTCATAGGTCAAAATGTCCAATGGGGTGGTCATCTTGTTTCCCCTTTTGGTAAATATATATTTGATTTTTCTATAAAATAATTCATTTAGGTTGTTCTCCTTGGCATTTATAACCACCCTTATCTTCTATACCATGGAATAAATTCCCTAATACACCTCTCCCAAATTAGGCATATTTGTGTCAAACAGGTGAAGCAAATCCACAAATGGCTTAGTAAATGCCAAGAGGTACTCCACCCTATCCCAACATTCATCAACAACAACCAACCTTTTCACTGCTTGTTATCTTTCAGATCAAGATTGCCTCTATTGATGCCAAAGAGAACTGCATACCATTGATTGTAATGTTTCTTTCACCTCCATAAGCCTTCTTAAGAATATGATGTAAGAAACAAAACAAGTCTCGACAACCTGCAAGTGCCAAATTGCCAATGTTTCAATAAATTAAAAATCATATTTTGATTGAAAATATTATGATTCATGAATCATGATGTTTGAGAATCTGATTTCTACATTTGAATTTAGAGTTGTAGAAATTAGAATTTATGAAATAAACTTTAAAGTTTAGGTACCTTAAGGAGCTCCAACTTTGCAAATTCCCTATAGTGCCTTGGTACATGTTGTGGTTTGTCATGAAAGCTTGAATTTCTTTTGCTTCTTCAAAAATAACTCGAATTCACTCAATTTGCTTCCCCATTTTTCTCAACATGAGGCTCAATAAATGTACAGCAAAAGAGGTTCAAAAGATGTGTTGATATTTTCCTTCAATAATTAGGCCAACTACTTTGCACACCGTTGCATTGTCAGTTATTACGTGGACAACATTTTCTAGCCCTATCAATTCAATTGCTTCAATCAAGATGTCAGCAATGAATTGAGAATATTTATTTTGCCCCTCACAATCCACTTCCTTCAAAACTTTTGCCCCCTTTGAGCTTTGATCAATCACATTGATCAAAGGCCTATTCCTTTGAATTTTCCATCCATAAAAATTGATGGACACCCCTGAAATGCGTCATGAATTATGGATGGGGCTTAATTTTGCCTCCAAATCTAACTTCTCAACACTCAACATTGTAGTGCGTACCTTCTCATATCTAGGGCTCCCATACCCTTTTGGGGATTCATTCGCTGCTTTTATCATCTTTCCCCAATAAGGAGATTGCATCTGCCATCTCTGGAGCATCATTATTAAAACTTTTTTCAAGCAGGCCTAGATTAGACCGGTTTGAATCAGGATTGCCAATTCCATGAGAGAGAATTGGAGGCCTTGATGAAGATGATCCCAACCTTGTTGTTGTTAGTTGTTTGAATTGAGAGACGGGATTTGCCTCATTTTCCTTAGCATCTGCTTCATCTTGTTCTTTCCAATATTTTACAAGTTTTTTGTTGATTAATCATTTTCCCTCTGTCCCATTCTCTTTAGGTGGGCCAATTAATATTCGAATCCCATTGCCTTTTAACCCAAGTAAATGTGCTTTAACCTAGGTGCACGATTCCTTAAACTCCTTTCGACACTCATTGCAAACCCATGCCAATGATCCCCTTCCTTGGATCTCCCCTACAACAGATACATATTTCGAAAGTGGTAAATTTGGATCAACTTTAGAGACAGATTCAACTTCATGTTCTCTTGCCTCGTGACTGAGTGAACTTGAAGTGGTAAATGAAACTGCAAAATAAAATTTACAATTACAATTTCAACCTCAAATAATTTTAAAATTTATAATTGTAATTTGTTTAAACTTGTGAAGTCTCACTAATACTATGGATGAATGAAAACTAAAGAGTCAAAAGGTCTCACAATTGTTTGGCACAATACTATAAAAATACCTAGGAAATATTGCCTAGAAGTCTCCCATATAGAAAAATCTAGGAAATGTTTCTAAGAAATTTCAAATCCAATTCCAGTAGAGAAAAGTCATTTCCACATGATAAAATTATAGTTCTTTCAATGAGTATGCAAAGGCGAGCACCAAAATTTAAAAACTATAAATATAAATACAAAAAACAAAGATCAAAAGTTCATCGACACATCTATATGCATACTATGTATAGAAAAATTACCTTTCCTGCTCATACATAAAAACGTAGAAAATTGTTATTATTTCCTAAAATTTGGAAGTGTCTTTTTCAAAACCCATTTCCACGTTCCAAGTGACATAAGTTTAAGGAAAGTATCCCAATTTCACTGTCAAGCCTAAACCATGTGAATCTAGAAAATAGCTATATCCCTGTTGCAATGCTTTCGTTTGTGGACATTGATAAGTTTTGTATAACAAGAAATAAGTAAATCAAGCAAGTTCCCATACAATTACAAACATTTAACATATTCTTACTTGTAGTCCATTGCCCGACATCCAATAGAGCACGGGCTCATGCTTACAAGTTCTACTACCTGACGTCCAAGTTACCAATAGTCTTTGATCCTTAGGCTCGTGCTCGTGCTCTACTCGTTGACCAACAAGCTCGGGGCTTCAAGATCTTGCAACTTGCACCATGCCACCATGGTTTACAAACTCCGAAGTTGAAACTTGAGACGAGTGCTCTCACAACATTTTACCTGCTCGGGCCATAAACCATTGACTAGTTACCACATGCATCCGCAGGATTGCACCACAAGGGTCAAGCTGCTCCAGAAATTTGAATCTTCTAATAGTTAACTTCTCGTCATCGAGTGTGTATTAGGTAAATGAGCGGCTTGATCCCTAAAGGTGGCAAAAAGCCTCAATCACTTTAAATAACCTGTTCCCAGTGTTTGAGGGAAAAGTCATTTCCGACATTGTTGGACGTTCAAAATCCTTACCCAGTATTTTGCAAACAAAATACTCGGATCTGTTTCTGGAATTATGTGATTTGTATCACGATTTCCAGATTCGTATCAGGGATCTGTTTCTGGAATTATGTGATTTGTATTACGATTTCCAGATTCGTATCAGGTTTTTCGTGATACGGATCCAAAAATCGTGATATAGATCTGTAATTCTGGAAACAGAGAAAAAAATACGTAAAACTCCTCATATCTGTATCCAATCGAAACTTCATCATTTCCAAAAATTTAAAATGGGACAGATCATATCCAAACCGTTTCTAGGTCGGATCATACGAGTTTCCATATTGGAAAAGGTGAACATCGTTTCAAAGGGTGAGGGATGGTGTTTTCCACAACTTAGTAGGAAAGTACTTGTGAAATTTGGAATGAAAAATATGAAACTTGTTAATATCCTTTTCGCTTCACATTTCAGGATTTCTTTAGGCTTATGTCTTAGTAGTAGGGAAGAAAAGGATTATATGTCTCGTATAATGAAAAATATGAAACTTGTTAATATCCTTTTCGCTTCACATTTCAGGATTTCTTTAGGCTTATGTCTTAGTAGTAGGGAAGAAAAGGATTATATGTCTCGTATAACTTAGACTAATGCACTGGGAACTATGATGTACGTGATGGTATGTACAAGACTGGATTTTTCACATGCAACGGGTGTTGTCAATGAGTACATGGAAAATACGGGAAAAGAACATTGGAATGTTGTGAAATGGGTGCTTTGATATCTTAGAAGCATCAATGATTATTGGATCAACTTTAATGGTTATAATGATTATGTCTATGGCCATGTTGATTCATATTTTGCAGGTGATTTGGACAAAAGGAGATCTACTTTTGTTTATGTCTCTACTCTTGCAGGGAAAGATATTAGTTGGATGTCAAAACTACAAGAAATAAATGCTTTATATGTTGAATTTGTAACTATGGTCGACCTTCATAATTTACATTTAGTCACTTGATGTAATTGTATTTATCATTGTAAAGCATATTTATAAATAATTGAGTCAAAGAAAAATTTATCTCAAGTTAAAGATGAAAATTTGAATTTTTGAAATGTAAACTTTGGCTCCAAAAATGACAAGTCGACTTCCCTCCAAGTCAAGTCGGCCCTGGCCAAGAGACACTTCCATTCACTGAAAATAGACTACTATATAAAGGAAGCTCAACCCCCTCCATTTGGACATTCACATTCTTTCATGCAAGACAATTTATGGGCAAGTAAGCGAAGGACAAGAAGGATGAAGGAGGCTGAAATATCTCTTTTCTCTTTCTCTTGCAAATTGCATGTGTGGATTAGTCTCTCTCTCTCTCTCTCTCTTTGTGGTTCACATTTTTCTGGGGCCACTGTCTTTGTGGTTCACATTTTTCAGGGCCATTATTGCAAGGGAACAAAATCTTTGGGTTATTGGGGAAATTGTTGCAGGACCAAAATTTCTTAGGCAACTGGCTATTGCAGAAGGGTTGAAATTCTGGGTTAGATAGGCAAAGAAAAGTGTAGGATCAGATTGAGTGACTTGACTTGGAGGAGAAGCCCAGGTTTGACCATAGGTATAAGTGTTTCTCTCATTGAACAAGAATAATTTCTCTATTGAAAAATGTTGTTGGGTTTTTCCCCTTTGTGAGTTTTCCCAGGGTAAATCATGTCTTCTTTTGTGTGTTGTGATCTCTACTATTCCACTATTCTTTATGGTCAGATTTCTAAAGTATAATTTCTTAATGATATATTGAAACAAGTTAAAAGGAGATCTACATAAAATTTAATTATTAGAATTTCAGAAATATTATGCTAATCTAATTGCACTAAGAAAATCAACATGGTATCAGAGCTTTGGAGAAGGAAGAAGGGAACATTGAGATCACCTTTAAAAAACCCTAGAGATCTGTTTATTCAAGTCCTTCTCGTAGATTGGTTTCTATGGCTTCCTCCATGGGATTTGAAAACAAGATGGAAGAATCATCTAATTTCAAAGCTTGGGAATTTAGAATAGATATTCTTTTTGCCAAGAACAAGGTTTTGGACATTTTGAAAGGAAATGTTGTTGAACTAGAAGATGATGCAGGAAAAGCAAAGTTCAAGGATGATGACAACAATGTTATGAGCATTATAGTGGACTCCATTAGGGATCATTTACTTCCTTATATTGCAAAACTTGACATTAGAGGAAATTTCAGTCTAAAAGTATCTATGGAATTTTTATATACATAATATGTAAACCAATCAAAATCATTTAAATCTAAAAATAGGTACATGTAAATATTTTGGAAGGAAAATAAAAATAACTATTTTTTTAATTGTATTTTTGGCTTATTTCCTTATAGAAAATGGTGGAGCAAATTTTGGTGGGCGCCTGAAAACAACAATTACTCTGTTTTATTGTGTGTTATTCCGCTTAAGTTTAAATCACAAAACTTTTATTTTACTTGGTGAATGAGCAACAATCTCATCTCATCTAAATGTATTTCATGTTTTAGAATTCAATACTAAGTTTTTATTGTGTTGCTCCAAAACCTACTTTCTCATGTTGCCATGAGTAAATATTACTCATACGTCTCTGAAAATAGTTGCGGGGTGCACGAAATAGTGCGCGAAGGTAGCTTCACGATGTGCAAACCTAGTTTCGTCAAAGTCATAACTCTCTGCCCCTCCGCGAAAATTAAATTTCTTGAATATATTTCTAACATGGTATCATAGCGGGTTAAACTCTGTAAGTGTAAAAATAAGTGTTTTTACTAACAGTGAAAATTGTTTTCAGCACGCATTGTTTTTTTTAACATATTTACCATAGGCAGGTAGAAATTTTTTTTAGACTCAGAAATAGCAACATCAAGCACAAGCTTGACTAATCCTCAAATACCTCAGTTTAATGACAAAAAATATGATTTTTTTTAACATATTTACCAGCAGGTAAATTTTTTTTTTTAGGCTCACAAATGGCAACATCAAGCACAAGCTTGACAAATCCTCAAATACCTCAGTTTAATGACAAAAATTATGATTATTGGGCTATTACAATGAAGACCCTGTTTTCTTCTCAAGACATTTGGGATTTGGTGGAGAATGGTTTTCAAGAACCAGTAGATGCAGCAGCATACAATGCCTTATCTCAACAAGAAAAGTATTTGTTAAGGGACAACAGAAAGAAGGATTCAAAAGCCATGTTTTATATTTTCCAAGCATTTCATGAAAGTATCTTCCAAAGGATTGCTGCAGCAACGAAGTCCAAGCAAGCATGGAACACCCTTCAGACAGCCTACCAAGGCATGGCAAAAGTCAAGACAAAGCTGCAAATGTTGAGGAGAGATTTTGAAACACTTTGTACAAAAGAGTCTGAGAATATAGACTCGTTTTTTACACATGTAATTGGGTTGGTTACTCAAATCAGGGTTCATGGTAAGAAACTTAAGGAAAGAAGAATAGTTGAGAAAGTGTTGAGAAGTTTGCCACCAAGGTTTGAGGCCATTGTTGTGGCCATAGAAGAGACAAAGGATCTCTCATAATTCTCAGTGGATGAGTTTAATGCATCACTGATTTCTCATGAGCATACACTGAATAGAGCAACAAGCTCCTCATTGGAGCATGCCTTAAAGACTCAAGTATCATTTGTGAAGGTCGAGGCAGAGGAAGAGGAAGAAGCGCACACAAAGGTGGAAGAAGCAGCCCTTCAAGCTCAAATGGAAGAAGTAGCAATCAAAATCCAAGTCAATGCCCAAGCCAAAATCAGGCACAAGGTCAGAGGTATGATAAATCTCAAGTTCAATGTCATCACTGTAAGAAGTATGGTCATTATGCAAATGAATGTAGAAAGAAGCAATATGACATTAGTAACAAACCAGGTGTAAATTTCACAAGAGAAAATCAGAACCATGATAGCATGTTTTTAGCTTGTAATGTAGCACAAGAAAAACAGAGTGATATATGGTGTCTAGATTCAAGGTGTAGCAACCACATGTCAGGAAACATATAAATGTTTTCTAATCTAGATGAGAATGTGAAATCGGGAGTGACATTAGGGACTCATAGCAAAGTCTTTGTCATAGGAAAAGGAAGATTTAAATATCATAACAAAGAAGCGGGAGAGGAAATACATCTCGGATGTTTACTTTGTTTCCAATCTGGAACATAATCTCATGAACGTTGGATAGCTCATGCAAAAAGGCTACAATGTCTTATTCAAAAATGATGTGTGCACAATTTTGGATAGGCCTCCAAGCAAACAGTTGATTGCAAAGGTTCAGATGACAGAAAATAGAATGTTTCCCCTAAAAATAATATCAGATTTGCAGAAAGAAGGTACACAAGCACAACTATCTATGAACTCACAAGAAGAAGGAAGAAAAGAGGCAACTGTCACACAAGTAAACCTTCAAGTAGAGGTAAAAGATGAAAATTGGTTATGGCACTTGAGATTTGAACATCTCAACTTTGGAGGTTTGAATTTGCTGCATAGAAAAGGCATGGTGAAGGGTTTACCACTCATAGAAAAACCAGACAGTGTATGTGAAGGATGTATCTTGGGCAAGCAACATAGAGAGACATTTCCAGCAAGAAATTCAATGAGGGCAAAGGCACCTTTGGAGATCGTCCACTCAGACCTATGTGGACCAATGCAGACACCATCAATTGGTGGCAGCCACTATGTATTGACCTTCATAGATGACTACACAAGGAAGACATGGGTCTTTCTCCTAAAACAGAAAAGTGAAGTGTTTGAGCGCTTTCGACAATACAAGGCTCTTGTTGAGAATCAAAGCGGACACTACATCAAAGTCCTTAGGACTGACAGAGGTGGTGAATACATCTCAAATGACTTCCTTCGATTTTGCAGGGAGCATGGAATTCATAAGCAATTTACAACAAGATATACACCGTAGCAAAATGGTGTGGCAGAAAGGAAGAATAGGACCGTTATGGAAATGGCAAGGAGTATGTTGAAGGCAAATCATTTGCCAAATGACTATTGGGCTGAAGCTGTCATTTGTGCAGCATATATCTTGAATAAATGTCCAACCAAAAGCATCCAGAACAAGGTTCCTCAAGAGGCATGGAGTGGAAGAAAACAAAATGTCACTCACATGAGAGTTTTTGGATGTGTGGCTTATGCACATGTTCCAGATGAGTTGAGAAAAAAGTTGGATAGCAAGGGGGAGAAATGCATATTTGTTGGATACAGTGATGAATCCAAGGCATACAAACTCTACAATCCATTAACCAAGAAAGTCATAATCATTAGAGATGTGCAGTTCATAGAAGAGGAAGCATGGGATGGATGTTTAGAGAAGACAATCAATGTCAAAGCATGTATACCACATGAGGACAAAGAGGAATTAACAGCAACAATTAATTCGTCAACTCTAACTCCCTCTACTCCTATTCAAGCGCAGGAAAGCAGACAACAAGCAACACCATCAACAAATAATAGCACAGTTTCGTGCAGCCAAGCAAGTGCTTCTCCAAGCACACCGCAAAGTGCGACACCAAGTGACATATCAAGCCCATCTTCAGCAAGCACAAGAAGGCAAAATTCAGAAATTTAAATGAAATTTATGAGCAAGATGAAGTTGATAGTAGCGCAGGTCTGAATTCCTTATTTGCATTATTTTGTCATGTAGACGACCCAATCCACTTTGAAGATGTAGTCAAAGAAAAAAAATGGGTTGTGGTAATGGAGGAATAAATAGAAACAATAGAAAGGAATGACACATGGGAGTTAGTGAGCCTTACGAAAGGAAAACATGTTGTTGGGGTAAAGTGGGTCTATAAGACCAAAAGCAACATTGAGGGAAAGATTGAAAGGCACAAAGCAAGGCTAGTTGTCAAAGGATATAAGCAGCAGCATGGAAGAGATTACACGGAGACGTTTGCGCCAATCGCGTGAATGGAGACAGTGCGCGCAGTTGTGGCGATTGCCGCGCAACATAAATGGACAGTGTATTAGATGGACGTAAAGTCAGCGTTCTTGAATGGAGTGCTGAAAGAGGAAGTGTATGTCGCGCAACTGCTTGATTATGAGATTGAAGGCCAAGAAGACAAAGTATATCGATTGAAGAAAGCTCTTTATGGGTTGAAGCAAGCACCACGCACATTGTACAACAGGATAGATGCTTACTTGTTGGACAATGGTTTCGACAAATGTGACGGTGAGCCTACTCTCTACATCACAGAGAGCAAAGGTAAGATTCTCATTGTCGTCTTATATGTAGATGATTTGATTTTTACAGGCAGCGATGATTTCCTCATCGCTGATTTCAAACAAGTCATGAAGAGTGAATTTGAAATGATTGACTTGGGATTGTTAAGATATTTTTTGGGCATAGAAGTGAAGCAAACAAAAAATGGAATTTTTATCTCTCAAGCAAAGTATGTGACATAAATTTTGGAGAGGTTTAAAATGTAGAACAGCAAGTCCGCACCAACTCCAACTGTCATAGTGTTGAAGTTGAGCAAAGGAGATTGCAGCAGCAATGTCAATCCGACATTATACAAAAGCATGATAGGCAGCCTGATGTATTTGACCGCCACTATGCCAGATATAATGCATGCAGTGAGTTTGGTGTCAAGGTTCATGGAGACACCCAAAGAAACACATTGGAAAGCAGCGAAAACGATTCTAAGGTATATTAATGGGACAAAACAGTATGGCGTTTTGTACACAACAACAAGTGATGTTAGGCTGGTTGGTTACATTGACAGTGATTGGGTAGGCAATGTCGATGACAGAAAGAGCACATCAGGATATGTTTTTCATTTGGGTTTTGGAGCCATTTCATGGGCCTCCAAGAAGCAGCCAATAGTGTCACTATCAACAACAGAAGCTGAATATGTCACAACAACAGCAGTAGCGTGTCGGGCAGTTTGGTTGAGAAGGATGTTGAGGGATCTTCGTCATGACCGAGAGGGCGCTACAACTATTTTCTGCGACAACACCTCAGCGATTGCATTGTCAAATAATTTTGTCTTCCACAAGAGGACCAAGCATATGATGCTAAATATAATTTTATTAGAGAGTTGATTAACAATGATGAAATTGTGTTGCAGCACTGTAGGTCACAGGAACAATTTGCTGACATCTTCACAAAGCCATTGGCATGTGAAAGTTTTGTTTATCTCAGAAACTATTTGGGAATTTTCAATGGCGACAATTGTGATTAAGGGGGAGTGTTGGAAATAATAATCCCAACCACTGCAATAAACAGCCTGACAGAAGCCATAGTTGTCAGACGTATTTTGCAGGTTGCGTCTCTGTTTGAAGATAGAAGGACTGAAGCCAGACGCGAACCATTTAGAAACTCAACAAAGGCATTTAAAGAAGTTAATGTACTTTGGTAAACAGATATGGGCAAGAATTCATTCAACGACCATTGCCCACACTCCAGAAATGCCTGCGCGATTCTGAACACACTCAACAACAACATCACATTAATTATTTTGCTTTGTCATGAATTAGATATAAAATTGTACGTTGAGTTAAATATGAATATAAAATTCATTTTGACTATGTAGAGAGGTTAGAGAGTAAGAGGGAAAAAGAAAAGAGCGCAAGTCTCTATGGAGAAAATGGTGGAGCAAATTTTGGTGGGCGCGTGAAAACAACAGTTACTCTATTTTACGGTGTGTTATTCTGTGTAAGTTTAAATCACTGTAAAACTTTTATTTTACTTGGGTGAATGAGCGGCAGTCTCATGTAAATGTATTTCATGTTTTAGAATTCAATACTAAGTTTTTATTGTGTTGCTCCAAAACCTGCTTCCTCATGTTGTCGTGCGTAAATATTATTCATAAGTCTCTGAAATAGCTACGCGGTGCATGAAATCCAACTCTAGGAAATAGCTTCGTGGTGCGCGAAGTTAGTTGTGTGAAATAGCTTCGCGGTGTGCGAAGGTCGCTGTGTGAAATAGCTTCACAGTGCGCAAAGGTAGCTGTGTGAAATAGCTTCGCAATGCGCGAAGGTAGCTTCACGAAATTAGCTTCGCGGTGTGCGAAACTAGTTTCGCGAAAGTCATAATTCTCTGCCCCTCCGCGAAAATTAAATTTCCTGAATATATTTCTAACATCAACCATGCATGACTTAAAAAAAATTCAAAACCACTGAGTACACCACAATCATCCCCATTTTTTAGGATCATGAGAACATCCTTACAAGTGTGCAACTGCAAAATGAAATAGTGTGCAATAACAGGATCATCCCATCTCTTTGTGCCACACATTGTGCAGAAGGTAGTTTTCCCTCACTTTTAATACATGATAATGAATATACCTCTCAATAAAGGGGCTGGTCCTTCACTCCAGTAACTTTCAAAATAGCATTTGAATGAACTTCAAGGAATTTATTTGTAACCTTGGTGAAACCAAATAATATAAGCTCTCAGAGAAGAGAACAATAATCTACCAGCAAGCCTAGAGCCTCATCTTTCAAGTTCCAACACCAAGATACATCTAAACTTGACAAAGTGTCATGGGTATTGCACACAAGGGCTTTGATACCAATTTTCAGTAGGGGTTTATGCTTTAGAGTTTGCAAATTAGTTTCCAGATGTCATCACAGACAAGAACCAACTGCAAAGGTTCTTATGTTGCCTCAACTATGTCAGCAACTTTTACCAAGACTGTGCCAGTGACAGAAGGATATTAAACAAAAGATTGAAGAAGAATCCTCCTGAATGGACAGAAGTCCATACAAAAGCAGTTCAGAACATCAAGGCCGAGGTAAAATATTTGCCTATTTTGTATGTCTCTGATGATCTTGCATACAAAATTGTTGAATCAGACGCAAGTAATGTTGGATGGGGTGGAGTCTTAAAGCAAAAAGTTTGAAAAGAAGAACAAGTTGTTCAATTTGCATCAAGAGTATGGAATCTAGCTGAATTAAATTACTCCACAATAGAGAAAGAGGTCAAGGCAGCATGGAACTGCATCAGTAAGTTTGAAGTTTATCTTATTAATAAATCTTTTCTTCTGAGAACTGATGCATCTGCTCTGCAAAAGGTGTTAACAAAAGACATCAAAAAAGCTGGAAAAGCCAAGTTTGACAGAGGGCAAGCTCTTTTTGCAAACTTTGATTTTCAGGTAGAACATATTAAAGGCAAAGACAATAATCTTCCTAATTTTCTAGGCAGAGAATATATTGAAACGAAAAATCATGTCATGATGATCATCACTGAGTGGGACCAGCACCAGAAAAAAGAAGTCTTAAGGACTATCCCAGATGACCAAGACTGGGAAAGATATAAGAGAAACTGGAAACCCACGTGGCAACTTAGAAACACAAAGGTGTTAGATGCCAACCTACAGCCTCATACGGATATCCAACATTTTGTCCCAGAAAGAAAAGTGTACCCTAAAGGAGGCAAGTGGATTCATGATATGGTATACGACAAAGCAAGGAGAGATGCTGATATTGCACAACGAGCTTTAGAACAAAATTTTCATGACATTGCCACTATCTGGTACCATGGTGGACCCAGCACAGGAATACATGAGAGGTATGTCTGCATCTACAGGACAAAAGACCTCTGGAATGAGCCAGGACATGTCAGGACTCAACCTGCGGCTAGGTGGCCGAGAAATGATCCCAAGATCATTTTTCCAGATACAGTGTACAATTTTGCATACTACAAACAACTCTGGTGGGACTTCCTCAATGTTGACGATAAGGTAGGAACCCACTACACCAAATTAAAATTTGGTACCACTAGTCATTATCAAGGATATCAGCAATGTAAATGGTTCAGAGATTGGTGGACTAATTATGGTGTAAGCAGGACCGCAATGGACCCAGTATGGCATGAACAATATTGTTTAAACCCATTGCAATGTATGTAATCATCAAAACCTTGCAGAATGCGTTCATGCTCCTTACAGAACTGTCAAAGAAATGACAGAAGGTGAATGGACAACTTATAGGTCATCTCCCTATAATAATTCACTTGAAGAATATATGAGAGAACATATGGAATGGCTTGTTTTAACCAAAGTACAATACCAAATTGTCTTGGGGAAACCAATGATTGTCCGCAAGATTTATACAAAAGCCTGGGATGAAATGCTGTATAAAAGAGGTAGATTTCCCGAATTGACAGTATTTTGACAGTTCTCGTGGGCTTCCCGAGAAAAGCATCCATGTTGTAATAAGTACCGATCACAACGGCCTAATTGTGACCAGATTTCTCATGAGCTTTGCTGTACCAAAGCATTCACAGTGTAAATAAATTATGGTCTATATTTTCCCGTGGGCTTTTACGAAAAGCATCCACTTTGTTTTGTCGGCACTATTTTCTCATGGGCTTAGATTAAAAGCATCCACTTTGTTATCTTCTGTAAGATATACTTTTCCGGATAGGAATCTATGTTCAAATGACGCTTTGGCATTACCCGAAAGCAACTATTCCATCCATCGGACTGGAATCTTTGTGCGAACGTTGCCCTAGCACTATCCAAAAGTAATAATTCCATCCACCTTTAGGTCAATTCATGGATGACCTACAGTGATGTTTGTCCCCCCTCACTTCCTATATAAGGAGGGTAAGGCTCATTGCAAAGGCATTCACATTTGGAGTTTGAGTCTATCTGAGTCTTTGAGAGTTTGAGTCGAGTGCCTCTCCTGCTCTGCATCTGCGGATGTTCAGTCCGATCTGCTTGCATCAGGAGAAGAACTCAAGTCCTTAGGTGATTTGGGAGCCTGCGCATCAGTGCTTGACGCTAGTGTGAACCTAAAGTGGCAAAATCATATAGAGAGTCGACCAGTCTGTGTATGTGTCCAAGTCTTATTCTCAGTCAGAGCCTATCTTTCGCCAGGTAGCCTTCTGTATTGCTTGTTCCTTGCAAACAACATAAAGTCTGATAAATGCGAAGATAGTCAATCTCTGTAAAGAATCTCTCTGTAAAAAGTTTTATCCTTTGTGAAATAAAATGAGTATACCATTCTGCATCTGAATACTTTGCGCATATATAAAGTTTGTTGTGGTAGTAGTTATCTATGAAGCTTACATCCGAAGTTCGCCAAAGGAACGAAGGGACGCCAAGGCCGTTGTTAGGCAAAAAGCCGTTGTTGGGGCCGTGAGAGCGTGAAAGTTCTGAGTAGGTTCACCACTGGTTCACCACTAGTTCACCAAGAATCAATAATCAAAGATAATCGAAGAAACACAGCAAGGCCAAGTCCAGCATATACATACATAGTGTTTGGTGTTATGTGTTTAATCCATCTCTGTACTCTCTTCAGATTTCTAACAATATTAATGCGCCAAGAGCTCCCATGATCAATCTCGGGGTTTGGGACCGATTATTGCTTTATTTCTTAGGTCCTGAATTACAAATCCATCTCCAAGATGATTGATTTTGGATCACATAGACTACACAAACACCGACTGCTCAAATAAATTGTCACAGCCGGATAACTGAGGCCATACACAATGAACGAGCATCCTGCCATCCATTTGTTCTCTACTAATCCTCACATAGATCAACGATTTAGGTAAGGGTATTTCAAGGCCGGATATCCAACTGTCCCGAGAATCTCCCCAAAGGTTCCAAAATTTTTACTGCAGCCACTCTTTAATCTAAACATGAGAGACGTTAGTTCCTGGGATTCAAACCTGTTGTCTGCTTCCAATAGCGAACTCCGGATACCTAGACTAGATCTCATGGATATAGGCGCCCCTAAACTGATATCCTAACCATGTCTAATCTCACATCATCATTCAAAATGGAGAGATTAACCTTCGGACAGTATTGTCCAAATATTTCAATTTTTAGTGCCTTCTCGCACACTTAGGCAACCCATTTAGATTATGTAGCTATATAATAAAAAAAAATAAACAAATAAGACTTTGCGAAAGAAGATTGAATGTCATCAAAGCAAACTAAGCCCTGAAATCAAGTATCTTTGTAATCCAAATTCGCTTTTTGGTGCTTGCAATAGTGTGCCTTTCTTTCCACTATTGTTTGAGCCTTAATTCAGATACTTGATATTTATATTTTCTGTAAAAAGGCGCTGTACATAATCTAATTTCTAGATATATATGCTTTTGGGTGCTTGCAATAATGTTTTCTAGCCTTATTTCCCACTATTGGTTGAGCCTTCATAATTCAGATTTTCGATATTTATGCTTCTTGGTTTTCTGTAAAAAGTTTTTTAACTAATTAATGCACGCTACAGCAACATGCAAAAGGAGAGATAGAACAAGTTATTTTATCTATTAATTCCCTGCACATAGATATCTATGCTTCTTGGTTCCCTGAAAAAGTGTCCAAAGCAGTTTAAGGCACACTCAAGTAACATGTAAAAGGAGAGGGAGTAAGTTGTTTTATCCGTTAATTGACTACAAAGTGCAGGTCCCATTGACCAGATCAACCACTAGTAAGGTTACTTCTTTAGTGCTTAAATGGAATAATATACATGCTTTGGACTACAAAGTGTAGGTCCCATTGACAAGATCAACCACTAGTACGGTCACTTCTTTAGTGCTTAAATGGAATAAAATACATGCTTTGGACTGAAATTCTTGTTTTTTCAATGATGTTGGTGTATTAAAAGCCAAAATATAGACAAGTTATTGTTGTTCTCTCTGTTAATTCCCTGTAAGGTGTTGATCCCCATTTACAAGATCAACCTTTAGAAGGGTTATTTTTTAATGTTTAAATGGCACACAAGATAAGCTTTGGGATAAAATTTAAGGCACACAAAGAGATACATGCTAAGAGAGAGACAAAGTTGTTTTACCTGTTAATTCCTTACAAAGTGTAGGTCCCCATTGACAACATCAACCTCCCTATTGTTTAAAAGGAATACAAGATAAGCTTTGGACCAAATTTTTTGTTTTTACAATGATGCTTGTGTATTAAAATCCAAAGGATATACATATTATTGTTGTTCTAGCTTATAACTCACTACATAAGTGGAGGCCCCCGTTGACAAGATCAACCTTTAGTGGAGTTATACTTTTTAATGTTTAAATGAAATACAAGATAAGGTTTGGACGAAAATTCTGCATTCACATTCTGCATTTTTTGAATGGTTCTGGTGTATTAATTCGTCCAAAGAGAGAGTTCATTGTCGCTCTATCTGTTAATTACCTACAAAGTGCTGGTCCGCATTGAGAAGATCAACCTTTAGTCAAGTTAATTCTTTAATGTTTAAATGCAATACAAGGTAAACTTTGGACTAATATTCTCTGTTTTCTCAATGGTGCTTGTGTATTAAATCCTTTTACCAAAGATGTGCAATTATAGGAATGCATTTTACTGTGTCTTAAAAAATTCCCCATGTTTGCAAAACTTTTAACGAGCTATTAAAATCAGAAGAATCTTACTGATTTGTCATTTTGATCCATGGAAATATCCTGCTAAGAAATATGTACTTTGTTTTCTACAAGAGTATTCTGCCATCTCAATGGTAATGAAGTTTCCACACATTGAGAGGAGAAAATCAAAAGATTAAAAGAAACTGATGATACGTTGCAGCCAGAACTAATATAATCAGTACATGAAGTGTCTATAAGAATCAAGATTTCTCTTTAATTCTGTAGTTACAAAGCATCTTCTGTCAATCAACTGTGTAACTACAATATAAAGTCATATCTTCCAACTTACACTCTCTTCTTCTTCTTGTGTCCCCCCGGCCTCTGCTTTTTCTTTTGCTTGCTTTTTGATTCAGTGATTTGGACGGTGCTGTCAACAACAGCTTTCTCTTTCTGGCTGTCATTTACAATCAAATCAAACACACGTTTCAGCCTCTCCTTGCTTTCCAGCAACTTCAGGGAGGTGCGCTCTATGGCATGATTGGTAAGCCATTCAATGTCACAATCTTCGTGCTTCTGATGCCTGCACATATGGGATTAGTGCATTTCACAACTTCAGAGTATATCATACTTAGACTATTTCAATAGGCACGTTACAAGTCATAGAAGAGTAAAATCAGCAATACAACAATCCTGCAATGGAGTTTAATAACTGGAGAATACATGTAAAATCAACAACCCGCATTCATGGAAGTCTTAAACCAAAATACTCTGAACGATTCTTAAAGCCAAGCGCAGCAATGCCATTATAAAATGAAACAACGTACAGGAATAGTATTGTAGAATGTTAAATGCAATCACAACGCCTAATTTTGAATATGGTTTTGTAATTTTAATTCAATTCTAATTAATAAATAAAATAGGTAACAATCCGGACACTTTGACAAGTGCTTGACTGCGTAATTGTCAATGAATTTAATCGACTATAATTAATAATTGATGAATAAACAAATACCATCGCATCTTTCAAAAGTGGTCGAATTGTTTGGCAACCAATAAAAAAAAAATGCAGTAAAGAAATCGAGACTGGTTATATCTACAAAAAGAAATCATATCCGGTTCATCGCAGCAACACTGTTAGAAACGTATTTCCTTAAAATGACTTGACAATTTCAATGGTGGAGACACCTCGAAAACATGGTCTTCTGTTCACGAAGGGTAGCATGAGATTCGGTCAATGGTTCTCCGAACATTGCAGGACTAAGGGGGCGTGCTTAAAGATTCCTTGCATATAATCAGGGAGCTTGGTTTTGTTCAGATGATCGACAGGAAAATTTATTTTCTTTATTTGGTTTTAAATATACTCTTTAAATCGTCTAAAACATTTCATTCTTATTTATTTACAAATTAATCGAACAAATAAAATATTTACTCAAATAAAAATCAATAAACATATTTAAGAATTATTTATTATCTTCTTCATTTGTTTTAAATTTGGTCTGTCATATACTTTTTAAATGGCGTAAAACATTTCATTCTTATTTACAAATTAATTTATTAGAGAAAAATTAATAAACATATTTAAAGATTATGTTGATTTCCTAGACATATTTTAGTAATTACATATTTATTTCACGTAAAAAAAATATTATGCTAAAGACATTTATTGTGAGATTAGGGAGAGGTATGTTCAGAGATCATTGTGATCCATGGGCATATCTCAGGAATTACATATTAATTATTTGTTAAAAAATTGGTGAAATTTTTTATTATAGGAATAATCTTAGATTTTAAGTGAGTGATTCGCATGTATTAGGAATTACATACTAACTAATTAGAAAAAAATACTATAAAAATGTTTAGCATAGAAATAATGGAAGAGGTAGTTTCAAGAAAGTAATTTAAATGTGATTTAAATTAGTTGTTCATTTTTTAAGATGTAGACTTGAATGCTTTGTCATATGGTTTGGTGTAGGTCTATAATAAGTTTAATAAGTTGTTTTGAAGTGTATAAATTTGTATAAGATAATGTTCCAAACAAATAAGTTAGTTACTTATTTCACTAACTTATAAATAAAACTTTATACAAAGATATTGCTGGAAAATAATAATATTTTTTATGACATTAATTGAAATTTTAAAAATATATTATAACTTCAAGAAGAATTTTAAGTTTAGGTGGATTTTTACTTGTAATTTTTTCCCAAACCCAAATTTATTAAGTGTTTAAATTGAAAAAGATAAAAAAGAATTGAAAATTAATTTTTTGTTGCATAAAAGATTGAAGTTAAAATTGTCTTCTATTTTTATTCGCATATAAATAAACTATTATGATTATTTATTTTTAAAGTTTATTATTATTATTTTTTTGGAGAAGATTCTTTCGCAAAAATCACAAAAGAAATCATTATTTTTTTTTGTGATTTTCGCCAAAGAATCTTCTCAAACTTCATATGGATCATAGAAGCCTAAATTCAATCATTATTTTTTTTAGGCACAGGGTGAATCGGTCACTAAGGAAGACCCAGGATCAATTCTCGTAGCTGCCACTATAACACCAAGAGTACATCCAACAACTTGCAAGCACTTATGATTTTGGCAAGAGCCGAGACTCACGAATAAGGGGAGTCTACTCCTTGAGCCGCACACCAAAGCAAGATAATATACTTAGTGTGATTTGACCTCGGATCAATTCTCGTAGTTGCCACTATAACACCAAGAGTACATCCAACAACTTGCAAGCACCCGAGACTCATGAATAAGGGGAGTCTACTCCTTGAGCCGCACAACAAAGCAAGATAATATACTTAGTGTGATTTGACCTCGGATCAATTCTCGTAGTTGCCACTATAACACCAAGAGTACATCCAACAACTTGCAAGCACTTATGATTTTAGCAAGAGCCGAAACTCACGGATAAGGGGAGTCTACTCCTTGAGCCGCACACCAAAGCAGGATAATATACTTAGTGTGATTTGACCCCTGAGCTCGTGGGTTTCACCCAATGAACTCTGCTGCCACACCACACATCACTGTGTTTATTATCATTGTTACTATGTCTAAATTTTGTTTTCAAAGGACCTCAACTTATATTTTATTTTAGGTTATTAGTGTTAAGTAATGCATGTAAAACATTTAATCCACATTTCATTGTAAAGTGTAATACTTCAATTATGATTATACTCTTATCTCTCTTCCCAAATTAATGTGGAGTTCCATGATGTTATGATTTGCAATGCAAGGAATTACCTTATGAGGTGTGGGCTAATAGTTAACTAGAATGTTTCTTTTCCTGATCTATCCCAAATTAATGTGGAGCTCCATGATGGTATGATTGGCAATGCAAGGAATTACCTTATGAGGTGTGGGCTAATAGTTAGGTAGAATGTTTCCTTTTTTTTATCTATCTTCTTACACAAATTTCACCTTGATCCTCACAAAGCAAGTTTTACAATTCAAACTAAAATGTTAGCAAACCAAAATTGTGATCCTAGGGTTTTCGAGTGTCTTTGAATTGATCCTAAATATTAAAATTATAGTTTATATAGAGGGCTCATGATTTATGTATTGGATTCCAACAAGTGTAACGGAAATATGGCAACAGAGTAGGATACAAATGATCCAAAACTTCTCCCTTTCTATTATGAATAATTTAGGGCAAATTCAGGGAGGTATTTTGGTGCTCTCTAGAGTTTCACTTGATCAAAGTTATAGGGATAGTTCCTTGATTCCCCCGAGGATTTTGACAGTGCTTGAATTGACCTAAAACCCAGGAAAATCCGAAAATGCATAAGATAGAATAGAATCTAATTCCTTTTTTTTGTTAGACGTTGATGAAAAGGAAATTCTCAAGGCTATTTTGGACAATCCTTATACAATATTGTTCACAATGCCCATTTTTGGACCAATATACAACCTCTTAATATTTTTCATCCATAATAAATGGGCCTAATAGGTAGTCACTTTACAATCCGTAATAAATGGACCTAGCAGACAATCACTTTACAATTATTAATAAGCACCAAACAATGTAACTATAAATGTTGTATATGTTGACATATATATCTTGAGTGAAGCAATTCAGCTACACTTATATATATTAAATTAATATATATATATAATATATAATATATATATATTCCAAAGCATTTCTAAGATTTTTAAACACTAAAGGACACCAAAAAGGAATAAGCATATTTTGGAGCTCGACCAACCTGACATTTTGGATATGATCATAGTTGGAGGGGTCAAAATCCAAATACCATGGGGTAGTAAAAATCCCCTCTCTTCCCCAAAATTAATGTAGCTCAAAAATTTTCTACTACTAATCCCTAGGAGTATCAAATTGAACTATAGATAAATATTTAGAACATAAAAGGATACCAAAATGATGCAAACAGATAAGGACGGGGTGGGTGGGCAAGCCCATAATGAATTTGAACTCGTAGAATTATGTAGGAAATTATCACAACTAGAACACCACTAGAATGTGGTAGAAACTCATGAACAAGAAACATTCAATGTTAAAATATAGAAATGGAAATGCTCATATAAACCATGATGCATACAACCTTTAGCCTAGAACAAAAGTAGGCTGAAATTAGAGAAATTGCACAACAATCAATTTTTACATCGTAAATTAGATGGTTTCCTATAATGAATCAAAACCCACCTTATTACACGCTCAAACTCCAATTGGGTGAAATCTAAAACAACATTAGTAAAAGGAACTACTTCAATACAGTCTTCCTTCAGGTGACACAAACTCAATTACACAAAATCAACTAATGGCATGCAATCACATATTGACATTCAACCACAAATTCCTTTTAAAACTATTTAAATCCCCAATATATCAAAGCTCCCTAGAGCATATCTCTGTAGCATTCCTACACTACCTCCTTCCTCTAATCCCGATGGTGTAGAAGGCTCCTCCAAGCTTAATTCTCTAAATGCTCCTCCAAACATATTTGTGCAACATTCCTTCACTAGCTCCTTCCACTACTACACTTCTATGCATTTCTTTTTGCCCCAACAATGCATGGACAAGGACCAACACTTGTCATAAGCACACAAATCATTAATATAGTCTCTAATACATGTAGAAAGATGTATGGATGCTACACATTATTCCCATAGGTTTAAATCACATGAATAAGTTAGATTTTTAATTAAATATTGAAATTATATATATTTCATAAATTAGTCAAAACTATTTGAAAACTTATCTTGTAAATAAAAAATAGTTATGAATCTTTTCTATGAATTATAGTTTTAAGTTGTTTAAAGATTTTGAAATACTTTAAATACTCTTTCACAATTCTAAAACATAGATATCACAAACATTTCAACTTTTTCCATATTTACTACCTAAACCTTCAATTAAAAATAAATCATTTTAATAATTTGATCATACAAAGTTGAAAACATGCTCCAACAAGGAATAAAGGAATAAGTTTGCATCACAGATGCACATAGATATCATATTCAAATGACTAGTTGGGACGATGCGTGCATTACTAAAAAAGAAATTGTCTAGTAAATTGTTCTACATTTGGAAGGAAGTGTGTACACCATTCATCTATTACCTTATTTAATACCTCTTTACAATATGTGCATTGCAATAATAGACGATAAACATAGTTGAAGTTGCCAATGTAAGAATATGTGGTATTTCGCTTAATATCTTGCTCGTAGGTAAAAGTGCACGTGCAAGAGCTTAAGGCTGGTGAAGACCAAAGGCTCTGCATCAAGACAAGATGTTAACTTCAGCCCTGAGGTATTTATGTTTTTCATCATTAATATGGTAATCATGAGTCAAGCGGCACAAATAGAGAAAGGTGTACATGCAAGATCTTAAGGTGGGTGAAGACTACAGGCTATGCATCAAGAAAATATGGGAACTCTCCAAATCATTATGAAGTTGAGTGTGCTCTATTGATTATATGTGAACTCACAAATCATTATGAAGTTGAGTGTGCTCTATTAATTTTACATGATATTAGTTCTAACCACCCTTCTCCCACATCTACCCAAGTAACCGACCAACCAGGGTAAACATGCGACGAGAGGCTACTATGATATGATTCAACCTCCTTGGTGACCTTAAGGAAATGGAATCGATGGAAACACATCAACCATACCTTCCACATCAGCATCAACACTCCCAAGAGGCATCCTAGCTACTCAGACATCGTGCCCCTCGGTCCCACTAAATTTTTGACTTCTTGACCTCTAAACGCTCTCATAGGCTTGCATGCCTGTGTCTAGGGACTTTTCCCAGCAAACCTGTGCTAGTGTCTGTGGAATTTAAGGCATTTTTCTAGCCCAGAATTCTGGCCACTGCCTAGAACTTGTTGTAACTTTTAGAATCCATCAAACACATGATGACAATATTAAAAAACCAAAATTAAACTTTAGGACTATACCTGACCATCCCCAATCGGGACCGACATTCTGTCAAACACTTGGCATCAATGCCATCTACAGGTCTAGGATACAAGACAGAGCATGAATGATTGAAAAACTCTTATGAAACATGACAAGAAGGATCACCACCTTCTCCCTTGAATTGTTATGACATCAATTAAGTCTTGCATCCATCATATTAACAATTACAAGTAAATACATGAAGTAACCATGACATGAACCAATCAATTAACCATGCTTATAACCAACGTAAAGCCATGGAAATAATAGAGATATAACAACCATTAAATCCACATATAAACAAGTACAAAAGAAAGAGGACTTAGATTTCATTAATCATAGGAAAATTCGACCAAGTTCGCGACTTCCATGTACCACCCGACCGTAGACATGGTTTAACCAAACATTTCTTTCAACCAATCACCCCCATGCCATATTCCAAGCATGAATGTGGGATCTCATGGATAATCAATCCAAAAAAACCAAGGGAATCTAGAGGTTAAACCACCTCCACCCTCACCAAACCGTGATCATACCAAAACCAGTTCTCCGATCCCAAAATCGAACTAAACTTGGAATTCCATTTGGAATCCATCACTATCCTTGAGGAATTTTCCTCTCCTTGTCTTTCAGGCTTTACCGCAATCCAATCTAGGATCCCTAGGCCCTAAACCAAGACTATTCTCTCAAGTTTTATTGTAATCTAAACCAGGATCATTAGGCCCTAAACTAAGACTCCTCCCTCAGGCTTTACTGTGTATCCCACCAAAATCGATCAAGGGATTCCTAGGCCTTTGGGAATGAACCTTGAGACCACCTCTGCCCTAGATTCTGAAATCCATCTGGCAAATCCAAAGCTCAAAACCGAGATAAACATCCCAACACACCATGGCATCCAGAAAAGGAAAAGGCTAGGCTGAAAACCATTGTCATAACTTGGAAAAACCATGTCACCGACAATAAGAGAACCATACCCCAACATGCAAATCCATACATGTCAAAAGCAACTACGAAATCGCACATGCAATATGTTACTTGCAAGTATTCCTACTGAAGTTTTTTGATCCTGCTTTTCCTTCTTTGATACTTGATTTCCTTCCTTTCCATTTGCTTGATTTTCCTTCCTTGATCCAAAGCTAGAGTGCTCCAAGAAACCTCCAAGTGACCAAGAGTGAGAGTGAGAGAGAGAATAACGAGAGAGCTCTAGAACTGAACTAACAAAAGGTTACCAACTGATCCTGATAATCTTTTTTATTAACGAGACCTCTATTTTCTTCATTTCCATTATTTTCCTTCATTTTCCTCCTCGCATGCAACCTGTGAGCTTTCACATTAATTTTCTCCTAATTTCCTTTTTTTCATAAATAAATGTGGCAAAAATGCCTTTTTTCCTTTTAATGCTTTTTCCTTTACCAATTTTCTTAGCCATAAACACATCTAGTGAGGCCCACTAGGATATCTTTTCCCAACATTCAGCTTGGAATAAGTGTCCCTTAATCGTGTTCTTATTTTGCCTTTATTAACTTGTATTACATGAACTTTTCACCAGGGTTATTACATAACCCTCCCCCTTGGGGAACACTATCCTCGATGTTTAACCACACCAAGACCTCAACAGAACCGCTGAAAAGAAAACATACTACTTATGGAGCTTTATAACTTAGCTCGTTGCAATATTTATAATCAAAGACCTACTCAAAAGAGAAACATCATGACAACATGACAAGATAACAACCATACCGCTTATTAGAGCTTTGTAACTTAGCTCATGGCGACATTTAAATTCATATATATACATATACCAAAACATCGGGAAAACATATCCCAAACATTAACCAAACATCAAACCAAAATTGCTTTGCCTCAACCGGGAAACAATGAAGGATACATGGCCCACATTTGATCCATCATATCCCATATAGCTTCTTCGGGCCCAAAGTGCTTCCACTGCACTTTAACTTGCTCTGTGGCTCTATTCCTGAGAATGAGTTTCTTCTGCTGCAATATGAACTGAGGCTCCGATTGTAACTCTCTTTCTTTCTCCACCTACAATACAGACCAATCAATAACATGATCAACATCCTTTATATACCTCTTAAGCAATGAAATATGGAAAACATCATGGAATTTCATTGTTGGAGGCAGTGCAAGTCGATAGGTCATTGGTCCAATCCTCTCTAGGATCTCAAAAGGCCCGCAATATTGTGGTGCCAACTTGGCACATGATCCAATCCCCAAAGAGCTGTTCTTGGGCTTGATGCGTAAATACACATGCTACCTAACCTAAAACTCCTTGAATACTCTGTGTTTTTCCGCATAACTCTTCTAGCCATGAACTCTTCCACTTCCTTCTTCAGATTCGACCAATAGTATAACTTCTTCACCATCATCAACGTCTTCTAATATCCTGGGTGACCCGAGTATGGCTTCACGTGAAACTCCCTCAAGATAAGCTTCGTTAGTTCATTGCAATTCGACACATAGATCTTGTCCCTGAATCTCGCCAAACCATCTGTCGTGAGGCGATGGTCTGCATCTTGATCACCTGTACCTGTACTTGTACCTGTGCCTGTACTTGTACTCTATTGTAACTTGTGCATGATCTCCATGTACTTGTCATCTTGTTGTCCTGCCTACAATATCCTATCCTGTAACTTTGTCCCATAAGAGCTCATAGTTGCTATATGATTTACATGTACCTTCTTGCTAAGAGCATCCGCAACCCGGTTCTCTTTTCCTTTGATGTATCTGATCTCGAATTTGAACTCACTAATGGTGGCCAACCATCTAGCTTGTCTGGCGTTTAGATTTGTCTGGTCAAACAAATACGTCAACCCACTATGATCATTCATCAATACAAACCTCCTGCCAAGAAGATAGTGCCTCCACATCTTCAATACATGTATGATCATTGCTAGCTCAAGATCATGCATCAAATATTTCTGCTCGTGCTCATTCAATTTTGGTGACTCATAACACACTCCCTGTCCTTCTTGCATGAGAATTCCACCAAGTCCTCTCTTGCAAGTATCTATACACACTACAAACTCTTTGTCCAGATCTGCAATCTTTAACACTCATGCATGTGTCAACCACTGCTTGAGCTGCTCAAAACTAGTTTCACATTCTTTTGTCCATTCGAACTTCTTACCTTTCCTCTGCAATGATGTGATAGGATATGCAATGCGTGAGAAGTTCCTAATGATCCTCCTGTAGTAACTTGCCAATCCCATGAATCATCTCACCTCATCCACATTCTTAGGAGTTTCCCACTCCATGATGGCCCTTATCTTTTCTGAATCTACCATTATTCCTTCCTTGGAAACGACATGTCCCAAGTAATGCATCTCTGTTTGAAAGAAGTTGCTCTTGCTAAACTTAGCATACAACTGATGCTCTCTTAGCAATCTCAACACTGCTACTAAATGCTCGGCATGCTCTTCCTCCTTCTTGGAATATACCAATATGTCATCAATGAATAGAACAAAGTTGTCCAAATAAGAACGCAACACACTATTAATCAAACACATAAATGTAGCTGGAGCATTAGTCAAACCGAATGGAAATACAACAAACTCATAATGCCCATACCTGGTTCTGAATGTAGTCTTGAAGATATCCTCTTCCTTGATGCGTACCTGATGATATCCCGTTCTCAAGTCGATCTTAGAGAACACTATTGCTCCCTTCAACTGATCAAACAAATCATCAATCCTCGACAATGGGTACCCGTTCTTGGTCATTACTTTGTTCAACTGCTTGTAATCAATGGACAATCTAAGAGTACCATCTTCATATTCATATTGAGACAATATTTGTCATAACGTGACATTGGACCATGCTTGATCATGGTTGATTTTCATATCAAGACAATCTTTGTCACAATGCAATGTTTGACCATGGTTGATTTTAATATTGAGAAAATCTTTGTCACAAAGTGACGTTGGACCATGGTTTCCCACATGAGAAAAGGCTCAAAAGAAAGCCAGTTGATGTATGTTTAAAATTATGGAAAAAAAATTGTAAAAATGTATGAGAAGCCACTAATACACGAGTGGAAAATCTAATGGCGAAATCCATTGGAAGGGGTAAAATGAAAAAAATTGTCGAAAGTTAAATGTATTTTTTTTTTAATTCCAACCATCATTGGATATATGATGTAATCTCTTTTATCGTCGAATATCCGATGTTAGTTTATCAACATCAGAGATTTGACGTTAGTTTAACAACGTCGAATTTGTCCCTCTCTTACTAGGTATGCATTCTTGTTCTCTACACACCATGAATTTGTAACCTTCTTACTTTGGTTTCTTACTTTGCGGCTTAAGCACTTCCCTACTAAAGGTATAACCACAATTGTGAAGAAAAAATATAAAAAAAAAACAATATTTTCCTTTTGAGTTATTTACCTTCTTCAGATCGTTTCGCTAACTTCCACACTTTATTCTCTTTGTAGGTTACTTTATAAAGTTTTCCCATGCAAGGATTCCTGGAGGAAATTGAAGAGGTTCTCCTCAGATTGTCTCCTCGTAATATTTGTTCCAAGTGGGAGGTATTACCTTCGTTTGATATTTGGGTTTATGCCTAGTCACTTAGGCAGTTTCAGGGTTTTCCAAAAGTATTCAAGAAGCTTTTTTTGTTTTCTTTGGAGATTATCTGCCCTTTGAATGCTCTGATATATTATTATATAGATTTATATATATATATAAGTACTCTGGTTTCTCCAGGGTTCGCTTGACTCTTATTCCTGTAATTTTACTTGTGCATAAGGGTTCGAACTTCGTGAAAAAAAATGTTTGTAACTAGGTAATTGACCTTCCACAAAGTTATGAATTTTTCCTTCTAGCTAGAAAAGAGTTTTTAGTTCATGGATAATCCTTCTAATGTGGCTTCCTGTGGTGGTTGCAATTTTTTGCTGGCCCCCTCCAAGTTTAAAGTACTCTAGTTTCTTTAGGATTTCTTCACTCTTATTCCTGTAATTTTACTTGTGCATAAGGTGTTGAACTTGGTGAAAAAATGGTTTGTAACTAGGTAATTGATCTTCCACAAAGTTATGAATTTTTTCTTCTCGCTAGAAAAGAGTTTTTAGTTCATGGATAATCCTTCTAATGTGGCTTCCCTTGGTGGCTGCAATTTTTTGTTGGCCCCCTCCAAGTTTTCCTTCAAAGTTATTAGCCTTGTAGCTCATACTCTCTGCCAAGTACTTAGGTTACCTAACCCTCTCTCTTTTATTCTATGCAGGTTCACTCTTTATGTCACGAGAGGGTTGTATGTAGTCCCAATACGGCCGTGGCCGTGACTATACTTGTTTCCTGATGAATTCCAAGTTTTCTTTTAGAAACCCCTCTGAGTTCACTTGTATTATTTCTAATTGGGTTTTTAGAATTAGTAGGGATATTTTATCCTTTCGAAATCATTATTCCAATTATGCAGCCATGTTGGCTATTAATTACTTCAGTTTACATTAGTTTTTGTGTAGTCCAACTAGAAACTGTGGAAGTTTTGTGTATAAAAACATTGGGTGTCCTTCCTGAAAAGTTTTTATCTCCATATACAAAGAAGCTTATCAATTTTAAATGGTCTTGTGTTAGAATTGTACCTATAATATATTTTTAGATTTACCTTACTGAGTGCCTTTCATATTGTGGAATATGTCTTATTTCCACTTTTCGTTCTATGTAAATTCATGATGTATACTTATTTCTAAAAAGACTTCTTGAATTTTACTATAGCAAACAAATGTGTGAAAACTGTATACATTTTTTGGAGTTTATTTTTTTCCTTTGCTCTGCTTTTGTCATGTTCATATTGTACATGAATATACAAAATAGTGATCATAATAGTTTATTTTTATCGAGTCTTTTCCCCAAACCTTTAATTAATTGAGATAGTGATGTTCGACTCTTGATTTTCGGGTTTCCTCATCAAATTCTCTCAAGGTGAAATAAGTAGAGACTATAGAGGCCATGAATTCACACAAAAGTCTAACTTCATTGTTATCATGTGTCCTTCTAACTCTTAATTTATATTATATATATATATATATATATATTATATATATATATAATATATATTATATATATATATATATATATATATATATATATATATATATATATAATTTAACTGAAACAATATTCTTATTTAACTCATAATTTCAGTACCACATCATTCCAAAATCGGAGAAACTCCCTTTTCCTTTTAACAGATCATGCAAAACTATTCATACAGAGTTAAAATGACAGGAAACTAAATCATTTTAAATAAACAACCTTTTACTCTATGGAAACCTTTACAATCATTCCTACCCGTCACCTAGAAAATCATAAACAATTCTAGAAACTCAAATTCTCAACAATACATAACTAAGCAACTTAAAAACTTATCCTTTTTTTTTCTTTCTTTCTTTCATTTTTTTTCTCTCTCTCTGAAAATATAATAGAAGCAACCACGCTCCCCCCAACCATTAAAGTGTTGTCTCAACAATTCCCCCTAGCTCTAGATTCTTTCTTTGTCAGGAAACAAATAGGTAATTTTTCATAGATTCACCTCCTCAAACCCTATTAGTGTCCTGCTAAACCTAAGATGAATTCTTTATCTACACAAGTCCAGTCTTTATCTCCCACTGGAATCTTGTTTTTATTTCTTGATTGTCTTTCTCTCCTGCCTAGCTCTAGACTCTTTCTTTGTCAGGAAACAAATAAGTAATTTTTCATAGATTCACCTCCTCAAGCCCTATCAACTTCCTGCTAAACCTAAGATGAATTTTTTATCTACACAAGTCTAGTCTTTATCTCCCACTGGAACCTTGTTTTTATTTCTCGATTGTCTTTCTCTCCTGCAATCTTCTATTCTGAATCATTTTCCACCCATGACATTTCTCAATAGTCATGATAACTTTGGTGATAGGAAATCATTTCCTCCAAAATGAAGGATTTTTCTTTATTTTATGTGATTGTATTTTCTTGAATCATAATTGACTTTAACTGTTTATAGTTGGGAGCCTAACTACTCAAGTGGCAGCTCCTATTATATTTCCAAATAAACAAATAAGTAAAATAATACTTCATTCATTACAATATTAACATTTACATGTCTCAATCCAATTTAGTCTTGGTCCCATAGCCAATACTTTCACCATATTCACAATTAAGCATAAATAATAATGTTTGCAAAAACAATTACACCAAAGATATCACAAAATCTCTATCATTTACATAATATTCATTGATAATTGATAACAATTTTTGCTTCAAAATAAACACACCTATAATAACAAAAAAAATTAAAAAAACATATTTATAACATATAATTGGTAAACAAAATAGCATTTATGCAATTAAAATTAAATCAATAATCAACTGGAGTGAGTTGACTTTGAGATTTAAAAGATTTACCTTCATTCCAACTAGTATTATTGTATAAAAGACTTTAACCTTAATGGGCTTACTATTTCAACATACACGCATTTTAAAATTTGTATCAATGATTAACTAGCTGTGAATTAAAGTTCTAAATTTGCATGAATGATACTAGTCTAAATTAAAATTTTAAAAATAAATATCAAATATAAAAAAAACTATTAAAATTTTTATGAAAGTTTTTTTTTTTTTAAATTTCAAAAAATTTAAAAACTTACAAAAATTCCTTTTTCCCAAAAAAGTTGATCCCAAGGTAAAAAGACGATAGTTCAAAAAAAAATGTAATCACAAAAGAAGGAAACTGAGAAAGATAAATTTTTTATGATGATGATGATGATGATGGTTAACGTCCGCTGAGACCAAACAATGATCTATCGGACCTAAATAAACAAATTATTTATTTTGATTTAAGATTTTATTCCTATGCTCAAAAAGCTTGGAGAGAAGCCTCCCAAGCTCACTATAATGTTGACATTGTAAAAGGCTAGGAAGGTCAGTATTGTAACAAAGATTGTGAAACTGAGATCTAATGTGGTTGTACGCAGGCCACTCTAAGAGGAAGTGGTTTTCATCCTCAACGCTCCTATTCTCACATATATGGCAGATCCTTTCCATCCATGGCGTTTTAGGAACTGCCCAACGACCTGTTTCACTATGGAGCTCATGAGAATTCGTTCTAATCTTTGCTATATTAATTTTCTTCTTTGAACTAGTTAAAATAGAGAGATACTTTTGATCTTCTAGGGTGGGGTTGATGACCTTATAATAACTTAATTTTCTTTTAGCCGCTAAATCTTTCTCACACCACAATTTTTCTTTGAACTTAGAAGTAACAATATCTTTAATGTTATTTATGTTTTGCAATGCATCATTCTCGTTGATCTCCCAATAGTTTAACTAGGCCCGTGTGTCTTTATGCCACCCTCTATTGAGCCTTAGGTGGTTTTGGCTAGAATTTAAAGCTACCTTAGGAAGTCTATGATCATCTATGTTATTGAGTTTGTGCTTGTACAACATAAACCTAAGCATAGTTAGACTCTCAATAGAGGAAAGACCTGCTTCTATAATAATTTAATATTAAAAAAATAATTAAATATATATATAGCACAATTACATGATATAACGCTGGTAAACCAAATAAAGTTGCTCAATCAAAATTAAATTCATATTTAGTTATGGTCTTACCCACGGTCAGTCGACTTTGTGATTCCGAGTCTTAACCCTAGATTCAATGTGGTTTGCAATTTCAATATGCATTTTAAAATTTCTATCAATAATTAACTAGCTGCATATTAAATTTTTAAAAATAAATATCTTCTATAAAAGAAAACGTTAAAATCTTAATAAAAGTTTTATTTTTTAAATGTGAGTTCAATGTAAAAAACGGTAATTCTACAAAGTGGGAAACTTTTAATAGGATAGAAAAGCGAAGTTTACAGAAAAGGCACCAAATCCAAATGGTTTGATTTTCTTTTTTAACCTACGATGTGATTTATTTAAATTATTTGAATATAAATGAATAAACAATAAGGGAATAAAAGATAGAAAAGTTTAATGTGAATTTGATTAGGGACACGTGGAAGGTAAGGTAAATTATTAATAGTTTTATAAAACTAGAATATTGGTATATTGTTAACTTAATTCTTATTTAAGTAAACCAAAATTATATGTATCTAGGAAACTAAGAAAGATATACTTTTATAATGATTTAATATTATAAAAATAATAAATGAATAAAAAACAAATTAAAAATAATAAATAAATAAAAGGAAAAAAAGGCATAGCACAATTACATGATATAATGCTGGTAAACAAAATAAAAGTGCTCGCTTAAAATTAAATTAATATTTAGCTAAGGTCTTAGGGTCAGTTGACTTTGTGATCTTACCTTTATTCTGAGTCCTAACTATAGATTCAATGTGGTTTTCTATTTCAATATGTATTTTAAAATTTCTATCAATAATTTATTCGCTACCTATTAAATTTTTAAAAAATAAATATTTTGCATGAAAAATATGTTAAAATCTTTATATTTTGTATGCAAAATACGTTAAAATTTTAATAATTTATTTTTATTTTATAAATATGATTCCAATGTAAAAGCCTGTAATTCCACAAAAGTGGGAAACTTTTAATATGATAGAAATGGGAAGCTTAAAGAAAAGACACCAAATCGAGATGGTTTAGTTTTTTCTTTCAACCTCGAACGTGTTTCATTTAAATTATTTGAAAATAAGTGAATAAACACTAAGGAAATAAAAGATGGAAAAGTTTATTGCGAATTTGATTAAGAACCCGTGGAAGGTAAGGTAAATTATTAGTAGTATTATAAAACTAGCATGTTGGTATATTGTTAACTTAATGTTTATTTAAATAAACCAAATTTATATAGATCTATATATTGGGTAAATGATAAGAATTTTTAACTAAGAAAAATGTGATACAGTGTTAAGATGGTATAATTTGTCAAAATCATTTAATAATTGCACTTAGTTTTATTTATTAAAAAATGGTTTTTTATGAAGGTAGTTAGTATATGAGAAGTAAATATATTACATGTTAGATTTCACCATCGTTAGAAAGTATAAAATTATTTTCTCTTGGGTACTTAAATTAAATTAAAGTTTATTGAAAAAGCTTGTAATTCCAATGGTAGGGTTGGAAGTCACTGAGTTGGCTAAAAATCTTTTTAATAACACAAATAATTAGAAATTGTGTTTATAAAATATAAATAACTTAATAAATTTAATGATAATATTTCATTAAATGTTGAGAATAACATTTTTTATTATTAAATCTTGAACATATATTTAATATTTGTAATAAAAGAGCTTTAGAACTTTAAAATCTCACTCTCTTTTTGATATAGGCATGGCTATTAATGTAATCACCATTAAGTGGCCATATGTCAAACTTAACCACCATTATACTACCACACCCCTTACCCCCGCAAGCAAGGATTAATTTCAATAGTGGAAATATGCAATTATTTGGGACTACATGTTAACCACTAAAGGCCTTGCCAAAGATTGCATTTGACAAAGTAACAGTTACATCCCAACATATTCCCTTAATATTCACCTTTGAATAATGTTGTAAGAAAGAATTTAGCCAAACAAACATTATAATAACCCCAAGCTTAATGTTTAATTAGGTAGGGATTAAAATAGTGACCAACATTGACAACATATTGGCTATGTTGATGCATCGACAATATCTTAATAAAGGTTCAATCTATAACATGTTAGCCTACAAAACACCTTCATAATTAACAAAGAAAATAGACAACCTTTCTTTCAAACCATAGCCTCTAAAAATGCACCTTCACACAAACGTCTTCAAAACTAACAAATAAAGCATAAGGAAACTCAAATCCAAATGAGAAAGTGCATATGTGGGAATAGTTAAGCTGGAAATGCAAATCACACAATGCCATCAAGGAATAGTCTTAAAAAAATGACATAAAAAATGGAAAAGAGCATATTGATGTTGGAAGTAATTTGACAAAGATGCTAAGAAGGCAAGAGTATTTGAAGGCTCAACAAGTTACTTGAACATTTTATATCACTATATACTCAAACAACACTTCACCAACCAAACTGATTTGGATGAACAAGTGCATTTGAATCATTTTATTTGGGCTCTCTTCTCTTCCTCTCTTCCTTTTGGGGGGACATGAAATAGAAACTATACAAGTGGAATAAAGATGAAAAAGTAGGTTGTGGTTGGAATTCTTTTTCCATACATTTGGAACCTGCTGTAGATTTTTACTGTAGATTCATTTGCTTATGTGATATGCTAAAACAAAAGACATGAATCTACTCTACTCATCAGTGGAAACCAAAATTGGTCGATGAAAAACACTAAGCAGAAAAGGAAGAATTTCAATCGCACATAACACAATATTTTTCTGGGAAAAGCAACTGCTCAAAACCTCGACTATCTATATTGCATTAACCGGAAGATCTGAGAATAAAATACAATGCTTGTTCAACTTGAATAATCTTTGCACAAGTACAATCTATCTCACTGCTTCACAAACTAGCGCAAGCCAACACTTAACCAAATCTGCTGCCTACCAAGCCCCTAGTTCCTTGCGCAATTCCTAAGGGAATTAGCCCATAATTGATTGAGAAAATCCCTCACCAAGACTGCACAATCCATCATAGGCCTTCTACTAATTGCACGCACCATCTGTACAACTCGAAAAATTATACAACTGATAGTACATTGTCCCTGAACTCTAACCTCAACTGGGTCTTCTTGTGAATTCACATCCATGAGTTATTTATGAGTGAATTATCAGTTCACTGCTTGAGCACTGAAGCTACACTAAATTTGTCCCTCACTACTAGTTCCTCCAACAGTTAGAACGAGTTTAACTAACTTTAACTTAGTTAGACTGAATTAATTAGTTACAACTCAAAAGAACTCAACCTAGATCCCTAAAATTTAAGAATCACTCTACATGACTCTAGATAAACTTCTAAATTGAATTTACTGAGCCAACTTAACTTAGTTAATTTTTACAAGTTGTTATGAGAATAGAATTTCGATTTAACTCCTAATTTCATTCAAGGACAAATAAAATTAGGATTTCTTGTTTTTATTTTTAACACTCATTCTCAATAAGAAATGGATTATCTGCTACCCCGATCCTGCCTCTATAGAAGTCAAATTTTCATCTTGACAAGGCCTTTGTCAAAATATCTACATCCTGCTCCTCTATGGGAATGTACTCTAGCAATATTATTCTTCTTTACACACAATCTCAAAGATGGTGATACCGATCATGAAAAAATAGATTCTTGGAGAGTTTGATACAACTTTGATTGTCACAGAAAATCACTATTGGATCCATCAATTGACCAAACAAACTAACAAGAATCTTCCTCATCTAGATAGCCTCACAAGTTGCTTGACGAACAACCATGCACTCTGCTTTTGCTGAATTGAGTGCAACTGATCTCTACTTCCTACTATACCAAGAAACTGTTGTTGACCCAATACCAAAGGTTCCCCTTGATGTGCTTTTCCTATCAGATGCACGCCTTGACCAATCTGCATTTGTGGAGCCTTGAAGCTTTAGTCCCTTTGTCCGTCTGTACCAAAGACCAAACTGAGTGGTGCCTTTAAGGCATCAAAACACATGTTTGGATGCCTTCCAATACAATTTGGTTAGCTTAACCATAACTTGACTAAGTTGGTTAACAACATGACACATGCCTGGTCATGTGTTTACCAAATACATGACTGAACTCACAACTTGTCTATAAATAGTAGCCTTCACTACTTCACTAGAAGTATTACCCTCCCTCCAGTTTCCAGCTAGATGACTCTCCATGGGTTTACTGCTCTCCATGTGGAACTTTTTAAGTACCTCGTTGGCATACTTTCCCTGAGAGACAAACAATTCCTCATCTCCTTGCCATACTTCCATACCCAGAAAGTAACGCATGAGCCCAAAGTCCTTCATTTCGAACTCTCTTGCAAGACTCGATCAACTTCTCATACCTGTCAGAATCAAATCATCGACATATAAAACAATAATCAACAATTTACCTTCAACCACAATATGGTAAAGGTTCACATCTGTTTCACTTTTAGTGAAGCCCAACTTGGTGAAATAGCTATCAATCCTGGTGTACCAAGCACGGAGTGCTTGTTTAAGTCCATGCAACACTCGCTTGAGTCTGCACACATGTGACTCTCTTTTGAAGGTCTCAAATCCTTCAGGATGCTTAATATACACCTCTTCCTCAATCATGTCATTTAGGAATTTTGTCTTTAAATCCATTTAGTGTATCTTCCATCCCATTTGTGTTGATAGTGATAGAATGGATCTGATTGATAAGTACCTTTCTACAGGAGAAAAATCCTCATCGTAATCAATTCCCTCCACCTGAGAGAACCCTTTGGCCACAAATCTGGCCTTGTGTTTCTCCACACTCCCATCTGCAGATTTCTTTACCTTGTAAAGCCATATGGAACTCACTACTGACTTGTCTGTTGGTCTTGTGACCACTTCCCAAACATTGTTCCTGATAATGGAGTCATATTCCTCAACCATGGCATCAACCTACAGTAGCAGCTACAACCACCCTCGAAAATTTTACCTATGCTTCGTTTTGGACCATCCCTTCTAATTCATAAAAGCTCATCTCGCACTGACCGAGGTACTTGTCCTTTGATTGAGCTTCATATTTTTCATTTCGGCTTGTGTTTTCTTACTTGGTTTACTATCTAACCCACAAGCCGATCTCTTGACTTGGTTTTCACCTAGTTCCAGGCTTGCCTTAGTGAAATGTGCAATCCTTGAGGGCAATCAGTCTTGCTCTCGGGAATTGTGCAGTCCAAGCTGGCAGTGGGCCTTCAACTCGAGAATTGCACAGAGTCAGGTGACAACAAACCTTCAGCTAGGAAACTACGCAGAGCATGAGAGGCAACTCAATGCCACTCAACCTATAAATTATGTAGAATCTTATTTCTCAGAAGGTGCTTAGTGCATGAGCCAGTGAGTTACCCAGTGCTTCCCAGAACTGTGCAATCTCTCTAGGCAATGCATGACATCTTTTCCTTAAATAGGAAAAAAGAAAAAGAAAAAAAGCATCCCTAGAAAATAGGGATCTATTTCTAGCAGCCAAAAGGAGACACTTGAGTTATTTTGGAAATTACTGCCAAGTCTCACTTTTCCCTTGATTTTTTTCCTTCGCGTCATAAACCCTAAATCGACTAAATCTATTTAATGGATGCTACAAGAGCTCATATGCACATTCAATCTTGGAGCTCTGGCATTCCCGAGGAGATCAAGGAACCTTCGGTGCTATCGTCGTTTCTTTTCCCGGTAAGTCTTGATTTTCTAGTCTTTTGCTGCTTTTTTTGTTGCTTTTGTTTGTTTAGCTTATGAGAGTGTTGTTTCACTTGTTTTGTTGAACAACCGCTTGTTTTAGCTTGTAGAAATGTTATTTTAAGTTTTGCATTGCCTTTCCCAAGTGTTTCATGCGTCACCAAGTTTTTGCACTAACGGTTGTCATTGCGATGACTCTCTCCACATGCTTCGTTTTCCTTCATTTTGATTGATTATTGCACTTGTTCACTCCCATGCATCATCATGCACTTAGATATGCACCCAACATTGCAACGTCCTTCAGATATGTTCAATTTCTCACTCCCCTTGTCTCGAATCTTGCTTTCCCAAGCATGGACTGCACATTTCTGGAGCTCAAGGCCTCAGCCTTGTCTTCTAGTATTGCACAGAGGTTACCCAGGCCTGGCTCCAACTGCTCAATGTGCAGTTCCAAGAGTTAGTCCAGACCCTTGGCCACTGAGACTGCACAATGTGCAGTCTTTGCTGGCTTGTGCCCTAACTAAATTGTGCATTACATAATTCCAGTCAGCAAGACCTCCCCACTGACTGCTGGGATTGTACAATCCGTAGTTCTAGCTAGCAGCCAGTCACTTCTATGAGCCAAGATTGCACAATCCCTCCTAGCATTTTCCCGATTTGTTGCTTAGTCTGTTCTTGAAGTGCTTTTGGTTTCAAGCTAACATTTTCATGCCATGAGTGTCCTCTCCGTCTCTAGGTACAACAATTGTTGAGAAACTCTCTAGTAGTTACAGGTAACATGGCTTCTAAGAGAGCTTCATCAAAGGATACTGTCGAGAGTAGCACTGGGGAAGCAGTTGAGTAGGTGTTAGTGAACTTGACAGTTTATGTAGACACTCAGTTGTTCATTATGAAGGGCATGAAGTTGGCATGGTAGGAAATCAAGGATATATTTGTAGGGGATTTCAAGAATATCTAGAGGATAAGCATGTTTATATCAATTTTCACCAATTAGGCTTACATAAGGTTGCATGTAGGTACCCCACCTTTCCATTAGTGGACTTCATCCACTTGATTGTCTCACACACAGATCCAGATACTATGACACTGATACGTGGCAGTGGGATAGAGCCTGCCACCTTCAGGGTGGAGAACTATCAACAACTGTATCATTTACCTCGACTAGTGAACCGCATGTACGCAATTTTCTATGCCACCCACAACTTTGTGAACACCAGAGATATTGTAAACATTGGGTGAAAGAGTCATCGAAGTTCAAAACGACACCCAATCATGTTTATAAGACATATTCTCTCATGAAGGCCTACCAGGTCTTGATCATATTTACATGTCGATTATATGGTCAAGAGAGCACAGAGACCTTTCCAGATAATTGGGTGATTGTGTTAGACCAGTTGGTGAATGATGGAAGGCCATTCATCTAGTTGGATTTGTTGCCTCTTTAGTTGAAATTCCATGTGACTAACGGCTGGAATCTTCCCAAGGATGAGAAAGCGAGATTATACATGTCTGCATATTTACTAATTGCAATCTATGCCCAACATCAGTTTGCTCGCATGAGTTGGACATGGACACCAAAAGAGATTGTCATCAACATTTATTGCAAGTTGTTTTTCGACTATAGCTACTGAGGAGTTATGGTGAGGCTGACTAACCATTTCATCATCTCGTTGTACAAGTTGATCTTTGAACATGATCCACCTTGCATGTCCCAAGAGGCGATGGAGGCAATACTTGACATTGCAGATTGATATGCCTCAGTCGGTGGCACCTTCATTAGGATGTTTGGCAGAGAGAAGCCTCTGCATGTTCTACCAAGGTATGCCATGGACAAGTTGATCATGCAAGAGGTCCCATATCACATCTCCACAAGGTTATCAACAGAGTTGCATAGGAGGAAGAAGGCATCATGGCTAACTCTTCATTTGTGGATTGGATTGTACGAGATTAAGAGCTTGAAGGATGGGTAGATGTCGAAGTTAAGGAGATAGTGAAGTTCGAATTCGGCACCAAAGACTATAATCCATATGATCCCCACGATATCTACAAGAACCATTATGCGAAGGTGTACTATTTGTGGAACCATGGGAATTTTCATTGGCATGAGGAGGACCCTTGGAGATAGTGTTACAATGATTCCAAGCCCAAGGAATCGGTCAGTATAGCCACTCCATGGAAAGTTGCTTTGTAGGTAGCATCAACGTAGGAAGCAGCGACAATAGCATCAATAAGCAGCGAACCAACACAAGACAAGGGTAAGAGGAATATTGTCAAGAACCCAGAGGATGAGCAAAGCTACAAGATGAAAGCAAATCCTATCACTAAGAAAGAAGCTTTGCCAATGTAGGCAAAGAGGCAACAACACATAAATAGGACAGAGCGAAGGAAGAGATAAAAGCAAAGGCTGGAGGAAGCAGAAAGGAAGTTGCAGGAAATGAAGAAGAAGTTGAAGGAAGAGAAGGAGTTGAGAAGGAGAGAGAGTGAAGAGAAGTAGAAACACGAAGAAGAAAAAAGGAAAGGTGCGATGACAAAGAAAACTACGACCAGACAGGTTGGGGAGTCAGAATAGCCGACTGCTGAAGAAGAGGGTGATCAGATGCAGGATCAGGAGCTTTCTCAGCAGATTGAGCAACTGATTGAAGTAACAAACATGAAGTTAGGACAGGGGCCACAAGACCAAGACACTGACCTCATTCCAAGGTCACCTCTTAGTCTCCTCCAACTCCAGTTTCAAAACCATTCTTGAGCGAGCAAGGAGATATTGTTCTCCTTGATGATGATCCAGTGATGGTTGTGTACAATCTATCATTTGACGAGTTGCAGAGGAAGATTGTACATGCACGGAGAAATCATTTCCCAGATGATCACGCGTCACCTACATTCATGAAGGACATGGTGATAGTGTTAGATGTCAAAAAGCATCCAATTTCCATGTCCGATGCCATTTTGGTTTATGTAGGAGCCACAAGCTCAAATGTCAAGTTCAAGTTAGTCGAGAATGAACAAATGGAAAAGAACTTGAGGGCGGCCAAGAAAGAGGCAAAACAACCCAGAGAGCAGAGCGTAGGTTCTGTAATGGCAGAGATGAGGAAACTGATACTTGTTGAAGTATCAACACTTGAGACTACCATGCAGAAGCTCTATGATGGATTCATCACTGTGCATAAGGCAGTTATTCATCTGCACTTCAATAGTGGAGCAAAAGGTTGGTCCAAACTCTCAGAGACATATTGGAATCTGCATTAAATGACGGGGAACACATTCCTATATTTTCTCAATCATTGGAGCTTTGGAATTTGTGCAATAATTAATATATTGTTGATTTATTATCCAATATTGATCTTCTTGTAGTAGGGAGCAAGTCCCTAAATTATATCCTTCTCCAAATCTTCATAATCTTCCCAATATTCTCATAATATTCTACAAAAACAAATAATATTAGGCACAAATATGCAATTATCCATAAACCTTCCTAATGAACGTATTAAAGTTAAAAATATGTCATCTAATGCAAAAAGAGAGGTTTAATGTGCTGAAGGATGGTCATATGGGCCTAATTTATGTCTAATTTGGAGGCCCATCATACCCCCCGACTAAAAGTGTTGCTCATCCTCTGAGCAACTTAGTGACCTCATTGTGCCTCATTCATGGCCCCGATCACCTCTCTCTTGTACATTCCTTAGTCCTTTCTCTTAAGAAGCTTAGTTGTAGGTTCTGCAAGGACAAGCACAAAATGTTGTTGTTCTTTTCATGATTGTTTAGCAGTCCTTCAAGCACAAAAATATAACTTTCCTCTTTGCCAGTGAACTCTGTTAGCTTGTAGATCCATGCCATTCACATCCTCTCCCGTGAAACCTTCATTCCAATTTCACTAATTTTTCCAAAATTGTTTGTGCATAGAAAAATCACAGTGTTTCTAGAGACCATTAGCCTACCTTTTTCCCCTTCAATATTTTTTGGTTTGGCAAGGTCTTCCACATCCTGTTCCAATCTCCTGTTCCACCATTTAGACACCTTTCAAACCTTTAAATCACCCTTAGCTGAGACCCTGTAGTAACACAGCGCATCCTATCACAGACTTGTGGCACACCACAACATCTATCAAATCTTGACCAAAATTTCACCTCATGCTTAATTTTTTCCTCTTACCCTTCTATAACATCTTCTAGGCCTTGGAAAAAAGCTAAGATTAGAGGCCTCTTGGAAAGCCTCTTTTCTTCACTGTGGTTTCAATTCTATTTTGATGGTGAATGCCTTCTTGCCTTTTTTTGTCTTCTTCTTCTCTTTTGTGGCCTAGATGATTGCCCAATGGGATTTGGATTTCTTTTTTTTGATTAGGTCTCTCTTAAGCACTGCTATTTTGGTTTTTAGCACAGTTTGTTCCTTTCTTCCTCCTTGAATTTTTATTTTCGCTAATTTCCCTCTTCTCCGTCTTCTTCTACTCCTTCATTAGCTTCTTATTCTCCTTGTTCTTGGTTGTGGGGTTTCTATGGTTAGATCCAACCCCCATAGACTTCAATGCAACTTTCCAAAGTTAGCAAGGAAATTGTTTATTTCTGCTAGAAGTTTTAGATATTCTTGTGTAATGAGGGTTTTATGACAAAGGAAAAAAGAAAAATTTTCTTATATTTCTTGGAGGAACGCTGATTTCATGCTCACTCAAAAATAATTGCAATTCCCCTTCTTATCAGGCTCAATTTAAAGGAAACATCCATATTTCATTTTTTTGTTTTGTAAACATTTATCAAAAGTTTCACATAGGCGGTAATCTTGAAAAAATGAAACTTTTTGCAGGCTTCTTGTTTACATGTGGCAAAGAGAAATATGTATATACCCTTGCTTTGGGTGTTTTCCTTTGAATCCTGGGGTTTGGGAGTGAAATTCCTCAAAATCAGGGCCTTTTGCAGCAACTTTTGCCTTCATGTAGCATCTTTGTTTTTCTTGTAGCACACAGTCTGTATTTCATGTACTAGCCCCATTTCTCCTATAGCAGCTATGTTTTCTCCTACAACACAAAATCCTCTTGAAGCTGGTCAATCTTAGCTCCCCAGGTGTCTGGCTTTCTCTATGAGGCTTGGGCTACTTCTCCTTAGCTTGGAGGGAGGTTATTCCTTCAATCTGCTTCTTATTTCCCTCTAATTCTTCCTTTTTCTAACAGGTCGATTGCTTAATTGTGATTAGGGTTACTGAGGGAGGTTGAGGCTTCTGACCTATCCTTAGCTTATAAAACCTCATCTCTCATGCATTGAAAACAAATTTTTAACTATAATATGCTCAAGAGAAGAGGTCAAGAATATTACCTACCTGAAGGTTGTTGGAGAGGCATGCATGTTGCTATTGAGTTGATGATCAATCCATGCTTCCCTGTAAGTGATAATTTCCTTTGCTTGCTTCTGCACATGTATTCATAGCTTGATGATTCTCTAATGGATAAGGTTGTTGTGCGCAAGTTTCTTTCCAGTGTTCAATATTTTGCAGGTGGAGTGGATGGACTGCTTCCTAAGGAGAGTGTGCCCCCTTCTCAATCTTGAGAAATGGCTTCATGCTGCTTAAGGTGGCTAGATCTTCTGTTATGTGAGTAAAAAAAATAATTGATGGTGATTTTCTCCAATCGGATTGCCTCTTGTAGCTTCTTCTCGACCATCCTATAGTGCTTCAAGATCTCCCAGTAGCAAAATTATTGTATGCATATCTCTCAAATGGTACACTAGATTGACCTAAAAATTTGTGAACATGTTTTCAGTATCCCTATGCATCTCCCTATTAAAAATATTGGCTAATGGATGCAAGAATCTCAATAAAATTTAAAAATGGTTGTAGGTGATGGGAGTCAATTTCTCAAAAAGTGTGCACAAGAATTTGTTGAAATTGTTTGGGCATGTTACCATCATCCATATGCATCTCCCCATGAAACAACTTGGCAAATGGATGAAAAACAACGCCTTCCTGTAGCATTGTAGGGAAACAAGGAAAATGAATAAAAAAAGCTTGGGAATGATGGGTGGATGGTGGAAAGAGATGAGGGTGATGGATTGGCATGGAATTGGTCCTTCTGGAGCATTTGAGTAAAGGAGGAGAAAGTCCAAGTTTGACTTTCTTTGACTAGGGCTTTGATTAACTTTTCTTTTGGTAGCTAACTTGTTTTTGTTGCTTGCAAAGGTTGGTGAGCACTTGAAATCATCAGAGAGATACATGGAACAAAGAATTTTTTTTTTTTCATTTATTTCGTCTATGCCTACTAGCTACCTCAATGGGGTTTTCAACTAGTAGGTCTGCCTAGGCGCCTCAAAGGAGGTTTTCACCTAGGATCTTTTATCTTTCCCAACCCATTGACGGCCTCATGGAGGTTTTCAATCAATGAGCTAATCTCAGGCGCCTCAAAGGAGGTTTTCCCCTGAGATTTATTTATTTTTCTCTTATTTTTCCTTTTTTATTTATTTTTCTATTCTACTCTACTTGTAAAGAAAAATCTCTTTCAAGTATAGGAATACTTCCAATGAAGCCAAGTGCACATCAAGATGACATATAAAATGCTGTGTAGGCTTGAAATATATGCTTTGACATGTACCTGAATTTCAGAGATCAAATACTTTGACTGAGATGAGATCATGAATTGTTGAAGAAGAGTGTGTTGTTGCAGCTTAACAATTTTCTTGAACCATATTTCAGTATAGTTTTGATGCCACTTGTCGACTTGTTGATTTTGATCATCTTGGATGTCTTCTTCTTCCATGAAATTCAAATATTCTTCTTTTTGTTGATTATTCTCTTGAACACAGAGGATCTAATGGCGAACATGATGTAACTTTCTCAATCTCTGATTCTAATGTCTGTTCTTCATCGAGTGCAACCCATGATCCTTTGGCCTTCCCATGAGGATATTGTGGATGGTTCCCACAAGTTCCTTGCTAACCTTGTTGCCAATATTGGTTTTGGGGTTGAGATGGCCAAAGTTGCCAAGGAAAGGGTGTGTTCCAATTACTTTGATATGGATGTGCATAAGCTTTAAATTGTGAATGAGGCTCTTGAATCATATCAAGTTGAATAATTTTCCATGGTCCTCTTGGAGCTACATAACATAGCTGCTTTGGCGATTGACTTGCTCCATTTTCCTTTAGGTAAAATTCCTTCAACCTTGGTAATGATGGACAATACTTAATAGCATGTGATTCTGCATGGACAACATAAATATCATCATCTTCTTTTTGCTCATTTCCCATTATTAACATTTCTACTTGTTCACTTATATTGCTAAGCATTTTTTTTTTTAAGTTATCAAGCAAATTTCCAAGTTCAACTCGACTTACCAATCTTGATGTTGATTTACTTACTCTTGCACTTCCTCTTGATAAGCGTTTACTTGTTTCACCAATTTATTCAAATGATAATTGGTATACATCACCTCTACTCATGAGATCAAGGAGATCAATCCATTTATTCTTAATTGTTCTAAGTAAGAGGATTTCTAGTGTGTCTGATCCTAAATGACGTAATTTTTCCCTTTTAACATTATACATGAACCTCTCCATTAGATCCTCAAGGCTCTCATCTTCTTTTGGATTTATTCTAAATATTTCTTCTTTAAAATCATGATCTTTATATTTTTCTAGAAATATCTTTTGCATATCATTCCATGATCTTATTGAATTAGTCCATAAAATCATGAACCATTTAAGAGCTCTATCCTTCAATGTTTCCAGAAACAATCTCGACTTTTCAGTGTTTGCATCATTTTATCTTTCTTGTCTGTTGGTATGCTTGAATATCTTTCTCGTCAACCATGCCACCACCTACATGGGTCAGCTAATGCGCCGGTGGCTACATTGGAAATATCACTTCACGTGAGTTGGCCCATGCTCTTCTTAGCTTAAGAGTAGGAGCAACGTTTGCTTTCTTGTTTTGTTTTGATTATTTTCGTCTTTTTGATTCATTCTAAATATTTCTTCTTTAAGATCATGATCTTTATATTTTTCTAGAAATATCTCTCGCATATCATTCCATGATCTTATTGAATTAGTCCATAAACTCATCAACCATTTAAGAGCTCTATCCTTCAATGTTTTTGGAAAAAATCTCAACTTTTGAGTGTTTGCATAATTTTATCTTTCTTGTCTGTTGGTATGCTTGAATATCTTTATCGTCAACCATGCCATCACCTACATGGGTCAACCAATGCACCGGTGGCTACATTGGAAATATCACTTCATGTGAGTTGGCCCATGCTCTGCTTAGCTTAAGAGTAGGAGCAATGTTTGCTTTTTTGTTTTGTTTTGCTTACTTTCTTCTTTTTGATTCATTCTAAATATTTCTTCTTTAAGATCATGATCTTTATATTTTTGCAGAAATATCTTTTACATATCGTTCCATGATCTTATTGAATTAGTCTATAAACTCATGAACCATTTAAGAGCTCTATCCTTCAATGTTTCCAGAAACAATCTCGACTTTTGAGTGTTTGCATCATTTTATCTTTCTTTTCTATTGGTATGCTTGAATATCTTTCTCGTCAACCATGCCATCACCTACATGGGTCAACCAATGCGTCAGTGGCTACATTGGAAATATCACTTCACATGAGTTGGACCATGCTCTGCTTAGCTTAAGAGTAGGAACAACGTTTGCTTTCTTGTTTTGTTTTGCTTACTTTCTTCTTTTTGATTCATTCTAAATATTTCTTCTTTAAGATCATGATCTTTATATTTTTCTAGAAATATATTTTGCATATCATTCCATGATTTTATTGAATTAGTCCATAAACTCATGAACCATTTAAGAGCTCTATCCTTCAATGTTTCTGGAAACAATCTTGACTTTTAAGTGTTTGCATCATTTTATCTTTCTTGTCTATTGGTATGCTTGAATATCTTTCTCATCAACCATGCCATCACCTACATGGGTCAACCAATGTGTCAGTGGCTACATTGGAAATATCACTTCACGTGAGTTGGCCCATGCTCTGCTTAGCTTAAGAGTAGGAGCAACGTCTGCTTTCTTGTTTTGTTTTTCTTCATCTTACTTGTTTCCTTTGCTTCTTTGCTTGTGCACATGTAGGATTAGTTTCCTCATGAAACCATGTTTGGCATCTTGAGACAAGTAGGGTGAAATACAAGAGGACTTGTACAACTATCAACACTTGGTTATCTGTCTATTCCCTCTCTCTATGAAGATCTTGCATTTCTTCCAGTCGATGATACCCTGATGGAAAATACGTTCCTTTCAGAGTGAGTCATGGTGAAATCACAACGCTTAAACTCTTAAATAATACTGCCTACTCTAATCGGTTTTCTAAATTTAGTTAACTCTTGTCATCTCAGTCAAGTAGATTAAGGAGTGGGGGAAAACCCTAACAAGTATGTCAGAGGTACACATAAACATCCTTCTTTGAAGGGACAACCTCTTCTTCTCTTAATAAGTCTGGATCCTTCTTCTGTCTCACGAAATAAATAAGTGCCTATGCACAGTTCTTTGAAAAATGAAATAATAATAATAATAATAAATAAATGTGAAAGAAGAGAAAGACTTCCTCTGTAGAGAGGTGAAGCAAGTAACTCTGCTGGGGTACTGTCCAGGCTCGCTGGCAGTGGAGAAATACTTGTGTTTCTGAAGTAACTCCATTGGGGTACTGTTTAGGGCTGATGGCAGTGGAGAAACACCACAGATGAAACTAAAACTCTGACAGTCTACATTATGTGTACATCAATATACCCCTCATCCCCAATCGAAACAACTCAGTTGACTTGGCTTGGTAATTGTGTTGATGATAAAGAGAATGGTAGGGACTATATCTTTAACTCAAGCTAGTGAAGAAGCTATGACAATTGAAGAATCGAACAATACTTTCGGAAGAGTTAAACTCGCTTTACATGAGACAAGGTCCATACAGAGAGCCGGAGTTCTACTAGTGTGTCGTTAATGTTGTAGTGGCTAAACCCACCCTCCAAAATTTTTCCTATGCTTTGTTTTGGAGCCTCCCTCCTAAATCACAATAGCTCATCTCGCACTAACCCAGGTACTTGTGCTTTGATTGAGCTTCATATTTTGCATTTTGGTTTGAGTTTTCTTATTTGATTTACTATCTAACCACAAGCCGATCTCTCGACTTAGATTTCACTAGGTTCCAGGCTTGTTGTAGTGAACTGCACAATCCTTTAGGGCAACTAGCCTTGCTCTTGAGAGTTGCGCAGTCCAAGGTGATAGTGAGCCTTCAGCTCCAAAATTGCGCAGAGCCAGCTGACAACCAACCTTTAGTTGGGAAACTGCGCAGAGCATGAGAGGTGACCCAGATCCACTCAACCTAGAAATTGTACAAAAGCTTCTTGCCCAGTGCATGAGTCAGTGAGTTGCCCAATCCTTCTCAGAATGTGCAATCTCTCCGAGAAATGCATGACAACTTTTCCTGAAAAACAAATAGAGAAAAGAAAAAAAGAATCCATAGAAAATAGGGATTTATTCTTAGCAGCCCGAAGGAGACACTTGATTTATTTTGGAAACTGCCGCCAAGAGTCGCTTTTCCCTTCATATTTGGCCTTCACATCATAAACTGTCAATCAACCAAATCTATTTAATGGACGCTGCTAGAGCTCATTTGCACATTTGATCTTAGAGCTCTGGCATTCCCGAGGAGACCAAGGAACCTTAGGTGTGATTGTCATTACTTTTCCAGATAAGTCTTGCTTTTGTAGAATTTTGTTGCTTTTTCTATTGCTTTTGTTTGTTTAGCTTATGAGAGTGTTGTTTCATTCATTTTGTTGAAAGACCGTTGTCGTTTTAACTTTTTTTTAGCTTGTAGAAGTGTTGTTTTAAGTTTTGCATTGCCTTTCCCAAGTGTTGCATGCATCACCCAGTTTCTGCACTAACAGACGTCGTTGCAGTGACTCTCTACACGTGCTTAGTTTTCCTTCAGTTTGATTGATTCATGCACTTGTTCACTCGCACACATCATCATTCACTTAGATCTAAACCCAGCATCACACTATCCTTCAGTATATGTTCAATTTCTCACTCCCCTTGGGCACATCTGGGCTTCCTTGGCCCAGATCTCGCTTTCCCAAGCATGCACTGCACATTTCTAGATCTCAAGGCCTTGGCCTTGGCTTGTGGAATTGCGCAGAAATTTCCTAGGCCTGGATCCAACTACGCACTATGCAGTTCTAGGAGCCAACCCCGAGTCTTGGCCACTAAGACTGTGCAATGGGAAATCTCTCTTGCCCCGTACGCTGACTGAACTGCACATTGTGGAGTTCTAGTCATTAAGATCTCCCCACTGACTGTTGGGACTATGCAATGCACAGTTCCATCTAGCAGCCAGTCACCTCTCTGAGCCAAGATTGCGCAATCCCTTGGAGAATTTTCCCAATTTGTTGCTTGGTCTGTTCTTGCAGTGCTTTTGGTTTCAAGCTAACATTTTCATGCCATGAGTGTCCTCCCTATCTCAAGGTACAACAGTTGTTGAGCAACTCTCTAGCAGTTATAGGTAACATGGCTTCCAAGAGAGCTGCATCTAAGGATATTGTCGAGAGTAGCAATGGGGAAGTAGTTGAGCAGGTTTCAGTGAACTTGTCATTTTATCTAGACACTTAGTTGTTCATTGAGAAGGGAATGAAGTTGACATGGCAGGAAATCAAGGATATATTTGCAGGGGACTTCAAGGAAGATCTTGAGGATCGACAGGTTTATATCAATATCCATCGGTTAGGCTTCCATAAGGTTTCATGCAGGTACCCGACATTTCTATATGTGGACATTATTCACTGGATTGTCTCACACACATATCCAGAGACTATGCCAATCAGTAGTGCCAGTGGGATAGAGATTGCCACCTTTAGGGCGGAGAACTATCAGCAGATGTATCATTTACCTCAGTCTGTGAACCACATAGACACACTTTTCTCTACTACCCACAACTTTGCGAACACCAGAGATATTTTAAATCATGGGTGAAAGAGTCGTCGAAGTTCAAAACAACACCCAATCATGTTTACAAGACAAAGTCTCTCAGGAAGGCCTACTAGTTCTTGATCATATTGGCATGTCGATTATATGGTCAAGAGAGCACAGAAACCTTTTCGGAAAATTGGGTGGTTTTGTTGGACCAGTTGGTGAATGATGGAAGGTCATTCAACTGGTCGAATCTATTGGCTCTTCAGTTGAAATTCCACGTGACTAACACCTTGAATCCACCCAAGGATGAGAAAATGAGATTCTACATGCACACGTATATACTTGATGCAATTTGTGCCCAACATCAGTTTACTGGCATGAGTTGGACATGGACACCAAAAGAGACTGCCATCAACATTTATTGCAAGTTGTTTTCCCATTGCAGCTACCGAGGAGTTATGGCAAGGCTGACCGACCATTTCATAATCCCATTGTACAAGTTGATCTTTGAATAGGATCCACCTTGCATGTCCCAAGAGGCGATGGAGGCAATACTTGACATTGCAGATTGGTATGCCTCACCCAGTGGCACCTTCATCAGGATGTTTGGCGGAGAGAAGCCTCTGCATGTTCTACAAAGGTATGCCACGGACAAGTTGGTCATGCAAGAGGTCTCAGATCACATCTCCACAGGGTTATCAGCAGGATTGCATAAGAGGAAGAAGGCACCATGGCCCACTCTTCCATTGCAGACTGGATTGTACGAGATTAAGAGCTTGAAGGACGCAGATGCCAAAGCTAAGGAGATAATGAAGTTCAAATTTGGCACCAAATACTATAATTCGTATAATCCCCACGTTATTTGCAAGAACCACTATGTGAATTTGTGTTATCCATTGATACACGAGACATTTCATTGGTATGAGGAGGGCTCTTAGAGATACTGTTATAATGACTCCAAGCCCAATGAACTAGTCAGCATAGCCACAACATGGAAAGTTACTCTACAAGAAGCAGCAACAACAACAATAAGCAGCAAACTAGCACATGAGAAAGGTAGGAGGAAGATTGTCGAGAACCTAGAGGCTGAGCAAAGCTACAAGATTAAATAATATCCTATCACTGAGAAAGCAACTTTGGTAGTAGAGGCAAAGAGGAAACAATGTATAAAGAGGGCAGAGCGAAGGAAGAGAGAAAAGCAAAGGCTGGAGGAAGCAGAAAGGAAGTTGCAGGAAATGGAGAAGAAGTTGAAGGAAGAGTAGGAGATGAGAAGGAGAGAGAAAGAAGAGAAGCAGAAATAGGAAGAATAAGAAAGGCAAGTCACGATGACAGAGAAAATTGTGCCCATATAGGTTGAGGAATCAGAACAACCTGTAGCTGAGAAGAGGGAGAGAAGATGCATGATCAGGAGATTACTCAGTAGATTGAGCAACTGATTGAAGTAAAAAACATGGAGTTAGGATAGGAGCCACATGACCAAGACACTAACCTCATGCCAAGAACACCTGAGGTCACCTCTCAGTCCCCTCCACCTCCATTGTGAGAACCGGTCTTGAGCGAGCAAGGAGATGTCGTTCTCCTTGACGATGATCTGGTTATGGATGTGTATAATCTATCATTTGATGAATTGCAGAGGAAGATTGTACAGGCACAACAAAATCATTTCCCAGATGATCATGTGTCACCTTTATTCATGAAGGAAAGGGTGATTGTGTCAGATGTCAGAAAGCATCCAGTTGCCATGGTCGATGCCACTTTGGCTTATGTAGGAGTCACGATCTCAAATGTCAAGTTATTGTTAACAGAGAATGAACAAATGGAAAAGAACTTGCAGAGGGTCAGGAAAGAGGCAAAACAATCTAGAGAGCAGAGTGCAGGTTCCACAATGGAAGAGATGAGGAAAAAGATACTTGCTAAAGTATCAACACTTGAGACTACCATGTGGAATATCTATGATGTATTCCTCACCATGCATAAGGTGGTTGTCCATCTGTATGGATTTCAGCAATGGAGAAAAATGTTTGCCAAGCTCTCAGGGACATACATGCTGCCAGCACCCATGTGCAAGATTGGATAATGCAGTACAAGGGGGCCCTGCTTCACTTGCCAAAGGTGATGAAGACAACGACAAAGCTAGACAAAGAAAATATCTAGATGTTGATATAGAGCTATGAGCAACTTGCCCCATTCGGCAGCAACATACAAGCTACATATGGATGGTTGTATAAGATTTTGGATGTCATGGTAAGAACGCACACGATCCTATCAATTGGTTCCTCCACCGAAGCTAAGCATAAGAACCAAGTCCGGCTAGAGATCGACAGGTACATGGAGCAGATAAGGCGAGAGGTTGCCATCGATGACCTGGAGCTAAGCGCACAAAACATGTAGAAGTACATTGGTGGTCCTATCATGGTCAATAACATGTTGCACACAATGTCTTAAAAACCAGAACCGGTGACCAGACTGGTCCACCTAATGAACTGGTCGAACTGAGACTAGTTAGGTCTAAATGAACTGGCTTGAAAAAAATACATTAAATAATTAATTTTTAATGAAAAAACTACTTTTAAGATTTAAAACCATGATTCCAAGCCAATAGAAACAAAATATGCAAGGTTTTCTCATCTACATACCATGTAAAGGTGAATATATCAAAATGGCATTGAATGCAACACATATCCACAACAAAATACATAATCAATGAGGCTCTAAATGGCCTCTAGAGTTTGAAAACAATGCTCTAAGTTATGGGGTCACTGAACTACTACAAGTCTACATATCAGTGATCAATAACATGATCACTGCTCATCATGATAAAACTCATCACCACTAATAGACAAGAGATCATCAACATGAGCTACATAAATAATATGGCTTCGAGTTTGAGGACTCCTAAAACTCCTCTACAACTTTAGTAGTGGTAGAAAAAATAGACGTCAAAACTACAAATAACTAATCAATTTGGTCACTCATGAAACTCATGATTTATTCAACGCTACTAGAAATACATAAACATCATAAACAAGAGATACATAAACATCATCTAGCTCAAAGTCCTCAGACTTGGATTGCTCAAGCTTATAACATGATAGAAATCGAAAATGTTTAACATGCCTAACCAATGCTTTTGGTTTGAGTGAAGGGTTCATCTCCTCAACCTTATAATGTGGTAGATTAGCATGCCTAACCAGTTGTTTTCCTTTGAGTGAAGGGTGCATTCTTGTTAAGGCCATGGTAGAGGAGTTCAAGAATCAATACCACCAACATCAACAAAATTCAACAACCAATGCCACCACGATCAAGGTTCTTAAAGGGCTTCATGCTCTTGATCAAATGCCAATCTCATACCCTCACGCATGATAGAATCAAATGGAAACATTGCAAACCCCAAAACCATGAAATCCTAAAAACCATTAAGTCTATTGAATTTTGAGTGAAATCTAAAATTCTAGTTTCTCCATATGAAATCCAATGATGTCGAAACCACTCTCAAACATCCTGAGTCATTTCATGGTAATGTTAAAAATTTAAGTAAAAGGATGAAAATGAAAATTAAAGGAAATGTTACTTTTACTTTAAGAATTTAACATTATCATTAATTGCCAACATTGTTAGGGTTGAGATGTGTCGAGAAAATGAGAGGGTAGGCATGTTTTTATTGGAGGGACTATTTTTGGAGGAAAACAACCCCAAATTTCCCTCAAAACAGCTTCAAAACTCACAAAAATGCAATTTGTGGGGTTTATAGTTGCCCTGGCAATAAATCGGCCAATTTAGGACAGAACTGGCTGGTTAGGACCGGTTTGTCCACTTTTTTAATGAAATGGAGGGTCAAACTGGGTTTTTTTGCCGGTTTGACCCGGTGGGCTAGCTAACCGGCCGGTTTGACCCGTTACTAGTTTAGATAGGCCAGTTTTTAAAATATTGGTTGCACATGCTTTAGGATGAGTTGAACAAAGATTCCAAGACCATATACCCAGAAGTTATGGAGGTAAGAGTCTGTTATCAGAAAGACACGATCAAGCAGTTTGGGGACATCATAGCACAGTACCAAGCTTACTGTCATATGTGATCGAGAAGCATCAAGTGGAGGATGCTGAGTTGGTCTTTCCCCAAAATTCAGAGTCATAGTGTTTTGTCTTGTTAGGCTATCTCTAGCCTATTTTGTCTCACATGGGTATATGTGGAAAATGTATATTATTTGTAAATATGTTGTAAGTTAAATTCCAAGTGTCATTAATGGAATGTGAACACTCACTATGTAATGTAATGAGTTATTTGTAAAGAAGTTGAAGAGTCATGGGGGTATTCAAAGAGTCATAGAGGGGAATGTCAATGGTCACCCTACCCTTTGTTATAAATAGTACCTCATAACTCATAGAACAGGCTTTTGGGAGCCAAGCTTTTGGCTAGGATTAGACTTAGAGAAGGCTTGGGAGTATTGTGACAAACCTTATCTTTTCCACAGCATTGAGTGAGTATACTTCTTTGGAGGAGCAAGTGTTCTTGACTATAATGTTCCGCTATTGGGGCTAGTGGTTTTCAATGGTATATGTATGGATGGAACTTTCACTTATAATAATAATAACAAAGCCAACACGCTTTCATGCATATGTTGTTATTGTAGTTGGACTATTCTGGTTGCTTTAGCAATGTATGTTGTTTTACTTACGCATTTTCTTCTGAACTACTTTGTATGCAATTGTATGAATCTTGTTGAATGTGTGTTGTTGGATTAACCCATCACTTTACCTTGTGGACTATTCTGCATCTTAACCTGTGATGTCATTCTGCTCGTGTGTTCCTTTCAAGCTACATACTTTTACAGGCTTCTAAGGGGCACACATAATTTTCCCCTCCGTGTGTTAGAACCCCCATGCATCTCACTTGACTCGTTGCAAGGTCACACACTTTCTTCCACCCCAAGTCATCATACTTATCTCTGCTTGTTACCGTGGTCAAGGCACTACATTAGCACCCACTGGTAGGACTCCTACTCCAAACGGTCTGAGGTGTTGTTGGGACTTCTTAGCGAGGAGATCCCCTGAGTGTTGGTGGGTCCAACACCGTCAACACAACCCAAACTAGCTATTGCACTGCTTCCTCAAAATAGGATGGATCAATCTCTACACTCTCGCTCATCAGAGCCATGTAGCAAGTGTACCTCTCTGGTGACCTCCTCTACCTGCGCTGTGATGTGGGTACTCCCAAATTCTCTCTAGCATCATGCAATAAACTGTCAGCCTCTCTAGCGCGCTTTCTCCCATCTCTAGAAGTTTCTACATGAGTGGGTGTTTCTAGTCCCTGCTCCTCTGCATGTGGCTACTCCACATCATCCTGAGGTTCTTCCTTTGCAGCTAAAAGCTTCTCAACTGCATGTAGTTGAAGCACCCTCTCAGAGGAACATCTTATGGCCTTCTCTTCATCAAACTTCACATCTCTATGAACCACTGTCATCTTTTTGGTTGGCGGGTACACCCGATAGTTGTGAGGTGTATTAGTGTACCCCACAAATATGCCCAACTCAGTTGTTGGCTCTAGATTTTTCTGTGCATATTTGGTAACATGGCAGTATACTGATGAACCAAAGATCTTGAAGTTTGCCACATCTAGTTCTTCCTTGAAAAATCCTCTTCTCATGTACTCATCCCGAGAATTTGATGAGGGCTTTTTTTATGCAAATAAACAACTGTGTTGCATGCTTCAGCCCACAAGTGTAATGGTAGGCCCTGATCATGAAACATTGCCTGTTCCGCTCCCAAAATACCTTTGTTCTTCCTTTCAACCACCCCATTCTGTTGCGGGTTATGAGGTTCTATTAACTCCCGTCGAATGCCTTCTGATGCACAAAAGTTTTGAACTCATTCGACTCATACTCTCCACCATCATCGCTTCTTAGAGCTTTAAATTTCCTTCCAGTATCTTTCTCGACAAGTGCTTTAAATTTACAAAACTTAGAAAACGTCTGATCTTTCTTCTGCATGAAGAAAATCCAACACTTACAAAAAAAATTATCAACAAATATTACATAATACCTGTGCTTGGTTGTGGATGTTGTCAAGAACAGTCCACACACATTTGAGTGAACTCAATCAAGAATACCTTGTGTTCGACTGTCTTTATCATGAAAGGAAGATTTGGTGTACTTCCCAAATGTACACCCTTTACATGTGTCTCTCTTCTCTAGTGTACCCTTGGGAAGTCCTGTAGAAATTTGTTGCATGATTTTCAAAGCTCCATGGTGCAAGTGACCAAATCTTCTATGCCACAACCCATCGATGTCTTAGCTCTGCACTTTATTTTCTTTAGTGCTCAAATCATCATAGTCTTCTACCTCCAATTTTTAGAGGTTCTTCACTAGATCCCCTATCCGCTTCACATGTCTTGTGGCTATGTGACGAAGGAAAGAATTTCCCTTACTAAATATCACATCATAGCCTCTATCCTCCAACATGGTAACAAAAACCAAGTTCTTCTTCAAACATGAAACATACATAACATCTCGCAAAGTGAGGGGAGAACTAGACTCCCTCCGAAAGGTAATAGTACCGATGTCGGTTGTGGTATACCTCCCAACATCACCCATCTCGATATGCATCTAGAGATTCTTCTCCTCCAAGTTACTGAGCTCTTTGTTATCGACCATATGGAATGAAGCTCCATTGTCCAGGTACCACACACTACCCATCATTGATGACACCATGCAAGAAACGAGGTTAAAATCCAATTTGAATTGTGAAGCAAGAGCTTCACCCACTGCTCCTCCTGAGGGCTTCTTATCGGCCTTCTTGTGTGGACACTTTGTGGCAAAGTGTCCCAAGTCGTGACAATTAAAACACTTGATTTTCGACATGTCCTTCTTCTTGTTGCCCTGACAAGAATTTGATTAGGAATGCGATGACTTCCCCTTCCCTTTCTTTGCCTTACTAGCTAAGTCACAATTCTCCTCATCATCATGCTTTGATGAGGATCTGTCTCTGGTGTTCCGCCGAATCTTTTCATGTACCAAGTCGGACCACAATCGCTACCACTCCGGTAGCTTCTCCCTCCCATTAACTGAGTCTTGGTAGTTGTGTCAGCTCTTGGGAAGTCCTATAAGTGTTAGGCTAACCAGATCATCTTCTACAACAGTAACCCCGACACTTCGAAGCTCATCCCGATATTGGGTGAACTTGGTCAAGTACTTCAGAATTGAGTCGCCCTTCTCCACCTTAATCTTTCTGAGCTTGTCCTTCAGTGCCAGCTTCCTGTGGTCACTATTATTTTGAAACAGATACTTCAATTCCTTCCACATTGCAAATGGATTTTCCTTACCGTGGATATTCAAGACAATATGATCTCAAATTCCTTCTAGGATAATCCTTCTCTCCTTTGCCACACACTTTTCCATTTAGGCAGATCTTTAGCATTAGATGTTGGAGGCTTCAAGATATCATGATTTATGAATTATTTCAACCCGTTTTTTTCCAACACCGCCTCCATCTTGTCCTTCAAAGCTATGTAATTTGAGCTTCCCTCTAGGGCATACTCAAGTCTCAAACCGTAGATTCCAAGCTATGTAATTCAAGCTGACCTCCAGGGCATACTCAAGTCTCAAATGATAGAATGACATCATGCTGGGTTTGAAGTATGAAACTTAAAATTTGATTTCACCTTCACAAAAAACTCGTATTCTCCTCTTCTATAGTGTCTTCAGCTTCAGTACCATGTCGATTTTTACTGTAGATTCAACTTCTTATGTAATATGCTAAAAAGACATGAATCTACTCTACTCATTAGTGGGAACCAAAATTGATTGATGAAAAACAATAAGTAGAAAAGGAAGAATTTCAATCACACAACACAATATTTTTCTAGGGAAAGCAATTGCTCAAAACACCAACTATCTATATTGCATTAACCAGAAGTTCTGAGAATAAAATACAATGCTTGTTCAACCCGAACAATCGATGCACAAGTACAATCTATCTAACTGCTTCACAAGCCATCTCAAGCCAACACTTAACGAAATTTGATGCCTTCTAAGCCCCTACTTCCTTGCGCAATTCTAGAGGGAATTAACCCATATTTAATTGGGAAAATCCCTCACCACAACTGCGCATTCCATCATAGGCATTATGCTGATTTCATGCACCATATGTACAACTCGGAAAATTATACAGCTGATAGTACACTCTCCTTGAACTCTAATCTCAACTGGGTCTTCCTTTGAACTAACATGCACGAGTTATTTATGAGTGAATTATCAGTTAACTGCTTGAGCACTGAAGCTGCTCCTCACTACTAGACCTCCTACAAGTTCCTCGAACAATTGGAACTAGTTTAACCGACTTTAACTCAGTTAGATTGAATCAATTCACTACAACTCAAAAGAACTCAACCTAGACCCCTAAAATTTAGGAATCACTCTATAGGACTCTCCAACTCAAATTTACTGAGCCAACCAAGTCAACTTAACTTAACTAACTGTTACAAGTTGCTATGAGAATAGAATTTCGATTTAACTCCTAATTTCATTCAAGGACAAATTAAATTAGGATTTCTTCTTGTTATTTTTAACACTTGCTTGGATATTGAACCAACCTAAATCCATATTAATTGAAGATCTATAAAAGGTTGAGAATGATCAAATCCCTTGAGGTGAAAACACTTTTTAGAGTGAAAAACTTCAGGAAAGGTTCGCACCTCAAACAGTTTGATCCCTTTTTCCATTTGATAAATCCATAGTTAATATTGATCTAGGTTGGTTCCAATTGCAGGTGGCCACATCATAAATTTTAGATGATCTTCAATATGTATTTTGTATATCTCTTAGATGAATTTGATTCTTTGACATTTACTTAGTATCATCTATAATCCAAAGGATACTATCAAGAAAGCCACTTCAAAAGTTGCAAGAGAATTAAGGTAAATAGTAATAAAGTAATGTTGTTCAATAATGATAAAGGTGAATAATAAGAAAGTAATAGGATGCATACAATAAATAATAAATATATTATGTAGTGAAAAATATCAATCTCTCTTTTTCATCTACCCTTTTGCCCGCACTTGTTACCTTTTCCATCCTTTCATATCCATCATATAAGAAAGGAAGTTGATTTCTAATACATTCAAATTCAACTTGAGATATTGTACTAAAGGTCATACCCTATCTATCTAGTTTTCCAATCTTAATAGCTTCTTTCTCCAACTTCCTATGTTTCTCATAATTCTATTTAAATTCTACTACATACTTTTTGGCTTTGCATTTTATATGTCAATGCATTATGTATATCTTAATATTCTAATGGTCTTTAGGTATAAATTCTAATAGAGAAATCACACTCAAGCACACAAAGCGTTGAAATTAACGTCATCACTAAGAATCCCTTTTGCAACATCATTATGTATTTTTAAAGTGGTTTACACTATGTTATTTTTGAAGTTGTTCACTTGATACTTCAAATTATTTAAGTGTTATGTCTTTTTAAATTGTTTTACATTGTGTTATGGTTAAAGTCATTTCACTAGATAATTTGAATTATCTAAGTGTTAAAACCAATGAACCAATTTCCTTAGGTTAGGGTTGGGGCCAACATTGGGAAAAATCTAATATTATTAGGTATAATTTCTTCGATTAATGCATTGAATCATTTTTTACTATATTATCACTGAAAGTAGTACACCTTATTGTTTTGCATTATATCATTGCTAAAATCAATGAATCTATTTGATTGCTTTAAATAATTTTTGTAGTATCATCATTACCTTATTGTTTTCCATTATGTCACTACTAAATCAATGCAAGTACTCAATCAAGCATCCTTTCATTGATAAGCTCTACATAGTGAAATTTCATTCGATTTCCTCAGAGTATACCCTTCTTATTAGTCCCTGCCCTCCGGGCCTGGCAGGGACTATAGTAATCGGTTTTTTACGATTGCATTAGTCTGACACAGGAATCGATAAATTCATTTTCCCTTAAACCAAAGTTTGGCGATATTTTCCATTAATCCATGCCATAAAATATGTTTGCCGATGCGTGTAACCGATCACAGCAACGTTCGTCTTATTTGGCCTCAGTACGAGGTATACGATCTGAAAACTTAAGAAAATGTTCGGAAAGCAGTTGGTTAATTAGAACAGCGTCGCCTGCCTGAAGTAATGCTATCTTTGGGATAGCATTAGTTCGCTAACATTTAATGTTAATTACCGGGAACTAACATTACGGAGAAATGGGGGTATGGCGTAGGTTAGGTTTATTAAACGTTGCCGTGTCGAAACCATCGTTGGCGTGTCAAACCATCGTTGCAATGCCGTGTCAATTTGCATGGAAGCAAGACTTTACTTAGCCTCCGTTAAAACGCCTTCACCCTTAGCTGCTGCTTCATCTGCAACGCATTATGCTAATTCATATCCTCCTTGCTTTCGATTATCAATTGTCTATGGCAAGCCTGTCACCCACAATGATATTAATCGAATTGTTGCTTCCGGTTCTCCTTTCTGCGCTGCCTCGCTTTGGCTTCCTGCCCGCTCCACCCTGCACCATAGCTCTCGGTGGTGGCTTCTGCCTGCTCCACCCTGCACATAGCCTCGTGGCTCCGCCGCTCCACCCTGCACCATAGCTCTCGGTGGTGGCTTCCTGCCCGCTCCACCCTGCAAGAAGTAACCGACGACATTGGATGCCAAGGATGTTGCATACCAGGTATATTGCTGCAACGACATATTTTATAAAAGAGAAAATAATGGTTAAATTTATCACAAAAGTATTGAAATTTATTTCGTGCGATAACCCCTGTTCTACCTCTATTTCTGTATGATTACACTACGTCTCTGAGGATATAAATTTTGGAGAAACTGATGTTTCTGTATGATTAAAAGAATACCTCTTTTGCTCAGTCGCAGAAATCTTGGCTTCAAGGCGTTGTGCCAAGTCTTCAGGGTTTGCAGACCGAGTTGGACTTCGAGGCTTAGGCCGAGCCTTGTTTGCCAACCACTCATGAAATTGCTGCAACGACATATTTTATAAAGGAGAAAATAATGGTTAAATTTATCACAAAAATATTGAAATTTATTTCGTGCGATAACCCCTGTTCTACCTCTATTTCTGTATGATTACACTACGTCTCTGAGGATATAAATTTTGGAGAAACTGATGTTTCTGTATGATTAAAAGAATACCTCTTTTGACCATGTTTGATACAGCCGTGCTTGCTTGCCTATGAAGCGTGCTCTTTTCGTATCATAATATTCTGGCCACCCATCCCTTGATAGTCGTTTCTCAGCAACTGCCACTGCTTTCCTTGCTAATTCTGGTCGATTCATTTTTATGCAAGCTACTGTAAGCTGCAACACACGGGAAATCAAGACATTCAGATACATGTAATGACAAAAGCCTTGCGTAATCACCTTATTGTCCGTGACATAAAAAAAATAGCATTATTAATGGCTCACCTGCCACAACAAAGTGGGCCAAGATCCTCCATTGTGGTATGACCAGGGCCTGTAGCAACATTGAGATATTAACTGAGCTTATCTAAAGGCAAGAAAGAAAAGTACCATGCAGAGAAGAACACCTACAACTTTTTTCAACTAAAATTACCGACACATTACTTTCATTACCCAAATACAAGGCACATAATTTTCCTTCCGTCACTCAGGTAAGAACACATAAAAAGTGCAAAGAATCAACGGCCTTGGCTATTTTTTTGGCAATATAATTATGATAACTGTTTTGGTAGCAAGGAAAAGATGAATACGTGTTCTTGGGGTCACTGCCTGTGATGATCTGCATCCCCAATCACAGTTATCTTCCTCTCCTTCAGATCCACTGCAACAGACTCCACTCCTGCAATCAAATATCTTATCAATTCTCGAAACCCAATACATTGTAATAAGAAATTGCAATGGAGAATGCTAGATTGATGTTTACCTTGAACAACTGCAACAGCAGTCATAGCTTTTCTCTTGCTTTTCTCATCGTCAATTGCTACCCTCAACACCATTTTCTGCAAATCATAATTAGTAGTCGATGGGTTTAATACTTTGCAGTTGTGGGCGCCGTCACGTCTACTTCAAAGGCAATCCCGGCAACAGGGCTTTAGCCGCCAATACCCACAAAATCCAGGCTTGTAGAACTGGCCATTTTTCATAAAACCTTCAGAGACACAAAGAACCCCGAACAGATCAAATTTGCAGGCCAAACCTGCCAAAGGCAGCCCTGCATAGAGCGAAAGGGCAAAGAATTTGCCCGGAATACTGGTATGAGCTGAAGAAAAGCTCCCTGGATTCGGAGGCTGTGCTGGCCGTGGACGAAGTTCCGGTTTCAAAACTGAGAACAGAAGCCTTTGACTGCATCATAACCTCGCTCGCATATCTGCATGCAGTGTTGATAAACAAGCACGTGGCTTGCGTGGCTTTACGGAGGAATTGTGTAATTTACCATGGTTTATTAGAGCTAGTGATGAAATAACTTTTGTAATTGATAAAAGGGTGATTCAATAACTGCGGCAGGTGGCACTTACTAGGCTTGCTTTATGACAACCGTGTCCTGCAGTTGAAGTAGGAACAATTGTTTGAGAGCGGTAAGTTTCCTGCAGGGATATAATAGAAGTAGGTTGTTCCTTATATCCCGGGTATACTGTGATGGTGCAATTTATCACGATGGGAGACTTTCCCTTCTTTTATTGCATGGTGCCACCCTGGCTCAATAGAAATCACATATAACAACTTGAACTCCCGTATCCTCGTAGGCAACTTGGCAATTTCTTATAGTGGGTCACTGAGTTCAATAAGTGTTATGTTATTGCCCGAGACTTTAACAATCTTATGCCCTTCAATGGCAACACTGTTGCTCAAATGTATAGAAGCCTTATGCTCACAATCAGTATTATCCACTGAATCCTTAACCATCTTATGCTCATTATCAGTATTATCCACTGAATCCGTAGCCATCTTATGCTCGCTGATAATTTCACTATAAAGAACGAAATTCCTCTGTTACAGAGCACGTAACTGTGAAAAAAGAGGCTCAGAGGAACGAACGAAAACCTAAAGAGTCTGCAGCTCAGAACCTCTGGAAATAAACGATGATCTACGAAACATTTACAGAATTTACAAAAATTAAAAAATGCTTGAAGACCGAAGAAAAACGGCGCAGATAATGACAAAGTTTTACCTGTTTCCGTAGCTTTTTCACTCCTTTAAATTACTGTCTAGTTCATGGATGCAGCAATTAATTAATTTTACCTCCATGGATGTAGGTCGGGCTGGGGCAGGGACTAGCTGCCCCGCAGCCCGTCTTGTTTAACATGGTTCTCACTCGTAAATTACCAAGCCTAAGAATCTTTTTAGACAATTTAATGACTCAAGTGAGAATTCATTTTATCAGCTGATTTAATAAAAATGAGTTTTAGTTCCCAGGTTGAAGCATTCTCTAAAACGAAGAAACTAGTTAATGTTAAAATTGGTGAAGAAGTAATTCAATCTACATCTAACCGAGATGATACCAACTTCCATAAAAGTACCATCAAACTATGCACTTTGTAATACTATTAAGAGAAGTGTTTTTATCATGAATCAAAATCAACTATCAATGCGTATGATTCAAATGCTGACTTAGAGTTCGATTTTGAGAATTTGGATACCAACCTCCCAAAGAAGGCCCACCTAAGTATCATGACTTCAATAGATAAATTTATGATTATCTAATATGTTAATATTACATAAATGAGCCAATTTACATTCAAATAAAAATAATAGTAGCAATATCAACAATCATATTTTTATGATTTCAATTCTCTTCACTCAAAAATATACAAAACAACATACTCTGAGAATTGACCAAGAGAAAAATCCATTCAATTGAATATAATATCTAAGGCTATTATTAGTATATCGTGCCTGAAAAACTAGAATCACTTTAGTGAGATATTTAATTATAGCGTAATCATTGAATATATTTTAAATATAAGACTGAATCATATATATATATATATTCCTTAAGTAGAAAATCAGGGCAGGTCCACCTAAAGGACCACACTCCCCTGCCAACTAATTCAAAATCAACTATTAATGCATATGATTCAAACGCTGACTTGGAGTTCGATTTCGAGAATTTGGAGACCAACCACCCAAAGAAAGCCCACCTAAGTATCATAACTTCAATAGATAAATTTATGATTCTTTAATATGTTAATATCACATAAATGAGCCAATTTACATTCAAATACAAATAATAGTTGAAATGTCAACAGTGATATTTTTATGATTTCAATTCTCTTCACTCAAAAATATACAAAACAACATACTTTGAGGGTTGACCAAGAGAAAAGCTCATTCAATTGAATATAATATCTAAGGCTATTATTATTGTATGGTGCTTTAAAATTTGGAATTACTTTAGTGATATTTAATCTAGAAAGACTTAAATATAAAAATATTAGGACTCGAAGCTTTTACAAAAGTTTTTTTTTTGTTTTTTTGAGTGATATAATAGGTAATACGTCGACTCTCGTACTTGCGTGACACGAGGTTGATCCCCGACGACTGTCACTATAACTTCTAAGTGCAATTGCACCGCCCACAAGCATGACTTACAAACAAGTCTAAGTTTAAACTTATAACATGTACACCATCATAAACATTTTTTTATTGGCCAACAAATCACACCCCTAAAAACTATATATTATATTATATTATATTATATTAAGTATACATACCACATAAATATATTTTTTTATTCAATTGCAAAATACATATTTTGATATTTTGAAACTAAAAGTAATTATATATTATCAATCTAAGAAACAAATACAACAAGAATATGATAATCAAATATATCTTAAATTAATAAAATATTCAATACTAATAAATGTGAATATATATTTAAATCCAAAAAACAAATACAAAAAGTTAAAATAGATAAACTAGCAATTGTCCCAAAACGTACAAAGAGAGGCCGATAGGATTATTAAATTGGAATTGTTGAATTTTTCTAAAAGAGTTAATTGGTTTCTGGAAAACCTTGTTTTCCTGGACTGGATCATTGTGCATTTTTTTTTTTTTTAGATGTTTTGTTTATATCTATATTACAAGGAACACATTGAATGTCTTATTTAAGCTTCTTGTCTTATATTATCCCTCCATGGCGAACTCTTCTCTTCCCCTGTTGCAAAATTAATAGGTAAGGAAAAACCATTCAGCAAAAACTGCCAAATAAAATAAAAGCACTATCTCTACAGTTAAAGCCCTTGCGATTTTTCCACGGCTTCATTGTAATAAAGAAATAATGGATTGAAATTGTTGAAAAAATTGGGTTCCATGCATAGCCATTATCTACCACGCTGCTTTTCCCTGTACAAATTTATTAGTAAAACCCATAGATATTGAAAACCAAAAGCATACCTGCTTCTATCCATAGAAATTTTGAGAATTTCATTCCAATGGATCAAGAATTTCATCTCTATCGATTCTTCTGTTCAACATAACAGCAACAAAATAGAATCGCCAGGATAAACCATGCAAACACTCTTTAAAAAAAACATAAATTAAATTCAAAACAGAGAAAAACAGAACGAAAATAAAACACTGTAAAATCCAAAATGCATGGCCATGCAACAAAGAAAATAAGCTTGAACAACAAACAAGGCAAGCCAATGCAATGCAGAGTATTGAAGAAAATGATGAGATGAAAGTGAGAACGCGCTCTGTGAGATGCTTAATACTAATCAGTGCTTGCCAAAATACTTGGGCATTCTCATCTACCTATTTACATGGGTCACTCCATAAATATAGGTTTTGAACATTCAATTGATGGTATTGAGCAAAATAACAAGTAATTAAACAAGAAATGATCAAGTTGATAGGATTTGCAAAGGGCGAACCGAAAATGACCAAATGATTTCTCTCTTTGAGAAAAGAAGAATCGCTACTCACCTTACCTAATAAAATGAATGCCGCAAAGTGGTGTACGAACATCCTTTTGCACGTGTATTATTGTCCTGCGTTTTGTTTCACCTGCCCAGATTCACGGCAGGCCATTCAAATACCGTGTTAGAAATATTTGAGAGACAAAATCTGCATCTACGGCAGATTATGACGGATAAAGAAACAAGAAACAAGCGAGAGAAAAGAAAACAAATTCAGAGATTGAAGCTTCTCGTCGTATATTATCCTTCCATGGCGAACTCTTCTCTTCCCCTGTTGCAAAATTAATAGGCAAGGCAAAACCATTCAGCAAAAACTGCCAAATAAAATAAAAGTACTATCTCTACGGTTAAAGCCCTTGCGATTTTTCCACAACGTCACCATAATAACGAAATAATGGATTGAAAATGTTGAAAAAATTGGGTTCCATGCATAGCCATTATCTACCACACTACTTTTCCCTGTACAAATTTATTAGTAAAACCCATAGATATTGAAAACCAAAAGCATACCTGCTTCTATCCATAAATTTTTTTGAGAATTTCATTCCAATGGATCAAGAATTTCATCTCTATCGATTCTTCTGCTCAACATAACAGCGACAAAATAGAATTGCCAAGATAAACCATGCAAACACTCTTTTAAAAAAAACATAAATTAAATTCAAAACAGAGAAAAACACAACAAAAATAAAACACTGTAAAATCCAAAATGCATGGCCATGCAACAAAGAAAATAAACTTGAACAAGAAACAAGGCAAGCCAATGCAATGTAGAGTATTGAAAAAAATGATGAGATGAAAGTGAGTACATGCTTTGTGAGATGCTTAATACTAATCAATGCTTGCCAAAATACTTGGGCATTCTCATCTACCTATTTGAAAGTACAGCGAAAGAAAGAGTTCAAATCCTTTTGAAAATAAATAAATTGATATACATTAGATATCTCTATTACTAGCAAGAAAGCTTTAAAAGTAGGTTGATATGCTTAAAAATGATAAAAAAAATAGGCATGTTGTTATGCATAAAATTGAAAGAACTTTAAGAATAAATGCAAAAGTGCTTTTCCTTTAATTTGCAGAATATATACATCATCCTCGCCATGAAAAATCAAATATTAAATGTAGAAAGAAAATTCCTCTAAGGAAAGAAACGATTATGTAATAAATAATATAAACATAAGGGAATAAACAGTAATGTCATCATCACACCATGGAGGAAAGTTTGTGTTGATAGTCCTTAAATAGAACTAGAATTAAAGTCTAAAGAGACATTTTATAATAAGCGTCAGAGTTCCGACAATAAGAGAAATCCCAATTCAAAAGTTGAGACAAGCATCAGGGTTTCTTGGAAAGAAAAATCATTTTGTTGACCAACCATACTCACTTAATAATACAATGTATGAATAACTATAGTTCAAAACTATTTGAAAAACTTGTTAAACAACCTACTGAGAGGGAGGCTTAAAATAACAAGTTAAAGGAACTCGAGTCATTCAAACCCTAATGACTATAAGAAAACCCAAGAAAGGGTCTTGGCCTCGCAGTCAAAGAATCCTAGACAAAGATGAATACTATGTAAGAACTTGAAGACTGGTAGGTCGAAGAATAACTCCATAAAAACATGTGCTCCCTGTGACACTGCCATGTCACCCTATTGATGTGTTGAATTGCAATTGGCTGGAGTAGGCCTATGTGCTAAGGCACTCCCTTAATTAACAATCATGCATGTTGAAACACTATTTGCCACTCGTTCCTTCGTATAACCATGCGATCCATTAGATATACACAAAGTTTCATGACATTTAACAAAATAAACATTGTGCATGTTGGAGCATTGCTTGTCGCTGATCTACCAAGGAACCTTGATCCACTTAGAAAATTGCATGGCGTTCAACAAATTTGGGGTTTGTGGGTCTCGACCCCCTGATTAGGGCTTTTTCTCGATCATGAACTTTAAAAAATCACAACTTCTCATTCGAAAAGAATTTGAGCATGTGTGATAAACTTCTGGAAAGGTATCGGAAAATTACTTAGTCGACTATTTTTAATAAGGTCTTATTACATTATTCAATATCAATTACCATGTTGGACCTTATTTATTAATAATAAGCAAAGTATACTTAGTCCATCTTACATTGAATGATATTCACTATTATTGATATAATGTGCCCTTCACTGCCCCATCACACACCTAAATCACACCTTCAATTGTCCTAAATGTTTATTATGAAGTACCAACATAAATCAAAGTCCCATTAATACATGTTGATCATAATGTTGAATTAAGCCTAGGAATTAGGGTCACATGTACAACGGTTAGTTGTCATGTTGAAGTGGTCTAAGGAGCTCCATCATAAACCATCTTCAATCCCACTACAAATTTGTATAGTTTGGACTGATTCGTGGGCTTCATGCATTTTGTGTGTATTTGGTGCTCCCTATTGAATTGTACTATATGAACCTTTTTGGGGGGTTGGAATTCTTCTGCTTTAAATAACCGTTATTTGATATACTTTTGATAATCCATAGCAAGCTCAAGAAAATGTGCAAAAAGAATTTGTATCTTCCACATAATCTACATGTAACACTAGATAGTCCTCACTAATAAAGGCTAATATATCCATGTAAGAAAATATAAGTTATTCTAATTATTAGAGATAGGGTTTTGAGACTAGAAATTTGAAATAACAAAAAAATCTTTTAATATTTATTAAAGCTTTAATTATAACCACGATTATAAAACTCCATGGCCATCAGATCTATAGGCACTAATCTAGATATAATTTTTGGCACTACCAAAAGATACATGCACGATATCTTCATTGAAAACCATAATATCAATGACTATAAATAAACGATATCCTCACTTTCAATCTTGAATTTTAATGTTATTTGTTCTAACATAAATACTTTTCTTTAAGAGAAACTCATTTTTTCAAATATTAACTTATAAATGTTGCTATCTTCTTTATTCTCTTAAAAAATTGCAAAATAAAAATTAAATTAAATTAAAACATTCTCTTACCAAAATAAAATAAAATAAAATTCTCTCGTACCAATGGTTAAATATTTTAGAATTTAAAATGCTGCTAGATAATTTAGGTTGACTGATATCCTCACTTTCAATCTTGAATTTTAATGTTATTTATTCTAACATAAATACTTTTCTTAAAGAGAAACTCATCTTTTCAAATATTAACTTATAAATGTTGCCATCTTCTTTATTCTTTTAAAAATTTGCAAAATAAAAATTAAATTAAATTAAAACATTCTCTTACCAAAATAAAATAAAATAAAATTCTCTCGTACCAATGGTTAAATATTTTGGAATTTAAAATGCTGCTAGATAATTTAGGTTGACTAGATTATATAAAAATATTTAAAATAAAACACCATACAATACTATTTTCATATAAAAAATACACTTCACTTATAAAGATAAGTTTCAAATATAATACTCTTCCACATGTCATAAAAAGGACTTATCTTAAGACTTCATATTTATTTATAAGTAATATGATTATGATAATCATAACAACCTCCCATCTACATAATCTACCTTATTTAATAAAACTATTACATGTACTGTATATTAACTATACTTTGTCATGCTTTCTTAATTTAAGAAATAGTTATGCTATATAAGGCACAACATTATTCTTATAAAAATACAACATTTTTCCAATTCAAGAAGAAATCCATTCTTGACCATGAAGGCCAACATCTTTCATCTTTCATTTAAGGATTGGATAGGTTTAGCATTTTGAGTATATTAACTATACTTGGTCATGCTTTCTTAATTTAAGAAATAGTTATGCTATATAAGGCACAACATTATTCCTATAAAGGTACAACATTTTTCCAATTCAAGAAGAAATCCATTCTTGACTATGAAGGCCAACATCTTTCATTTAAGGATGGGATAGGTTTAGCATTTTGATCATAACTCTGCAAAATACAATAAATTGAATATTAATTCACTTCAATATATATATATATATATATAAAATTAAACATCATAATATATTTATCTAAAATAACATAAATGCATAATTTTAAACTTACTATTCTAAAACAATAAATATGTGAAATAATAAATCTGTGTAAACATTAATAAATCCGAGCTTTAGTGATAACGCAAACTTCTAATATTATACAGTTAATTGTATTTCGCCATAAACTAACAAGAAGCGAGTACCCAGTACTTACATCATGGACAGCTACTTGCAGGGCCCTCACTTGGTCTTTCGACACTGTCTTTATCTGCACATAGATTAGTCAAAAAGTCTCAGGTCACAGGGTCGATACCCATGAACGCACATTTGTGTTTCGACGATAACGAGAAGGGGTGTCATAGAAATACCTCGTCAATCACGATCCAAATGGCTCCCTCGGTGCAAGCAGGCGTGGTGAGAGATCCCATGTACCTGTAATATCTACTGCCATCGAATTTTATGTCATAGGGATTCACCGAACCAAGGGGTTTTACTGGCGGTTGCATATGCGCAATGGCGTGGATCGCATCCATTAACTGTTCGTTATACCCCCAACATAGTCAGCACAATATAATCGCTTCATAATTATATACAGAGAGAGTGAAATGAGATTTCACAAATATACCTGCGATAGGAAAGGGTCAGACCGGCCATCCCTGTAAAGGATTCCAATCACGGCAATTTCGCTGTCCTCCGCTTGGTGCACCAGATGGATTTCTAGTGGATACCTGTAATTTCAATGCAAAACTGTGAGCAACGCCTAAATAGCAGAGTATAATTTAGTGTAGCAAAGATGGAAAAGAGGGTTTTGAGATTGTACTGCTCTCCATTTATAGTGTGCTCCGCTGGGTGGTGCCAATGGCATTGATTCAGTGTGAAGCTTTTCCCTTGTATCTCAAGACTACCGGCGCCTCCTTCAGCCCAATTCACCTGATGCAACACAGCCATAGGAGTAAGAGGGAATCGAACCCGAAACCTTTCTGCAGAAGCTTTAAAAAAAAGGTTGCATTACTCACCATGATGTTGTGACCCCTGTTTACAAGGATTGCAAGTTCAGGGTAATAGCTTTTGTAGAGCGTGCCGAGGTCCAGAGATAATATGGCGTTGCTCTTCACCACATCTCTCTCGTTCTTGCCAAAAGCCAGGGAAGAAGAACAGCAGCCAAAAGCCAGGGAAGAAGAATAGCGCTGGCCTAAAGCCAGGGAAGTAGAACAGCACCAATAACTGTCATGGAAAAAGTAGTGAAAATATCTTAAGAGTGATATAAAAGAGTGGGAAAAACCAGTAAGACAACTCAATTGAGATTTGGAAAAAACAATCACACTTCAAATCAATGGTTGAAAATGTCTCACCTGATCCACCTAATCCACCGGAAAAGAATAAAAATGTTGAAAATTATTGATACATAGAAAAGCCTATCAGCCTAAACATATCTAAGATTAATAGAATATCAATAACTGTGTTTATTAGAATATCAATACTCATCGTAATTGATAAAATACACCTACACATGCATACAAATATTTACAACAGCATAGACTCAGAATATATAAATGCAAACGCAAACAAGTATGTTTAATAATACTTTAAAAATTACCTGCAATGCTGTTATATATTGCGAATCTAAAATTTGTGAATATGTTCGAATGTTCTGTGTTGATAATTTTTTTTGTCATAATATTAATGTATTATTATTATTTTTTAAAATATATTTTTATATTTATAAAATAATATTAATATTTTTAAATTGTATTTATTTTTATTAAATTATTAATTTTAATAATATTAATTAGATATTTATTAATATTAATAGTGTTTAAATTTTTATTTGTAATATTAATATTGTAATTTATAGGGCTTCATGGATGGTGTTTCCTATTTTTGAAATTTAAATATAATTATAAATTACGAACCTAAGAATTAAATACAAAAATATTTTAAATATTAAAATAAAATATTAATAAATAAGATTAGTAAAGAATGAAAATTATATTATATTTTATTAAAACATTAAATATTAATAATTTTAACTTAGAAATCTATTAATTAATAGTGTAATTTCATATTTATATATTATTATTGCAATCTAAATCAATTTTAAAAATGATTCTTTATATTTTGAGTTTATTTTTTTTAAAGGGAAAGGCTAGTTCCCAAACAGAAGCTTAATCGGGTCCTCTTTTATTGTTACAATATACATATCAGAACAAGCTAATAAGAGTCAGCTCGCAGCCATCATATCAACAAAAATATTTCATCATCAACAAAATATACGCCAGCATCCGCAGCGCTGCAGGATTCGATCATGGCCAGGGTGCGATCATGGCCGGGGTGCCTGAAATCGACTGCCCCGACCACTACAGTGTAACTAAAATATCGAAAGACTATAATATATAAAATATGAAGGTTTAAGTACTTAAAATTGGTTTTCAGCATAAGGTTGCTTTATATGTTTTTCAGTAAAATGGTTCTAATAATAATATATTTGGAAAGCTCCAATTGCACACAGACGGTTCCCATTGACATCAACAACGGATGTTTATTGAGATCATAATTTATATAAATATAGCGTACAAGTTTTCTAATATAAAAGGTACAGATTGAACTATTACCAGTTTTATTTGTTGAAGTTGCTCCAAATATCCATTGGGAGACTGCTGGTTATGCTTTATTCATTGAGTTGAATGCAAAAGAGTGCGTGATTAGGAATTTTATCACAGAATTTGTTTTTCTTAATGGAAAGATAATTTTGACTCACTCCATCTTTCCATCTTTAATATTAATGACAGAAATCTCCAGCCACTATGTCAAAATTGAATCCCTCTTCACGTTTGTTAGTTCTTCGTGTCTGAAGTTTTATAGAATATAATTCATATTGTTCATGTGATCTTTAAACTTCACCGTCCAGGATTTGTATTCTCACTTTCTGAACTGAATATCAATGTGCTTATTGTTAATATGGGTAACAAAAGGATGGGTGAAGAACATATTTGGGGAAGAAATAAACCAGCGAGCAATTTTTTTAAGAAAATTAAATCTCATGTTTTGGTGAAGAATATCCTATTAAAAAGATATTTCATTGTTTGAAGAGTATCAAATTTATAAAGAGGCAAAGTCGAAACAAGGTTTTTTTTTTGAAATGGAGCTTGAGAAACTAGGTTTGGAAAATTGGGATTAAAGGGATGGAGTTGGTAGAAAATAAGGTTTTTAAAGGATTTTGTGGAAAATGGAGTTGCGATTTTTTATTTTTTTATTTTTTATTATTATTATTTTTTATTTTTCCAAATTGGTATATTAATTTTATTTTATTTGGAATGAGTTTAGTAGTGAATTTTTTTTCATTTCAAATTGGAATATTAATTTTTTTTTTGACTTGGAAGGAGAGTTTGTGGAGAAGATAATGGCGATTAAATTCAAAGTTGAAAATTTTAATGAGAAAAACAATTTTGAATTGTAAAAACTTAAAATGATGGATATATTAGTATAGCTAGGGTTGCACAAGGAATTATTGGGTAGTAGGAACAAACTTGCAACATTAACTGATGAATAGTGAGAGAACCTAGATGTCAGCGCCTTTAGTACAATTCAACTATGTCTAGCTGGCGATATTAGTACAATTTGATTATGTCTAGCTGGTGATATCTTGTTTAACCTCATGAATCTACTCTTATTAAGTCAGAGATGTAGAAGATGCTTTGAAATATAAACAAGCATAGTTAAATCAACATATTAAGTTGGAAACCCATCCATCTCCGGACACGAAAAAGAAAGATGAAGATTTTGATGATAAAGGAGACAGACACAATATTTTTTTAAATCTATGGTTCATAGACACCGGAGATCAGTGATTAGTACGTCCACGGAAACTATCCAAGCATATCCACCCAAAGAGATCACAATCCTATTGGCTCATTAGCAGAGCCTAACCCTAAGAGCATCAAGGAGAATTGACCCTGTGACCTCCCATTAACAAGGTGCTTTAATCACTGAAACTCGACTGATTGAACTAACCCTTGAGGCTATAAAATGCTAGATAGTTAGGAACATGTCGAAATTCCCCAATCAACAATGAGAAGATTTGCATGGGAGAGAAATCCTCCAAAAAGGTATAACAATTTTACTTCATCTATTGCTTTAGTTACAAATGATACGGAACCTTCTTGTTATCAAGAAGTAGTGGACGATATCAATAGTGATACATGGACGATGGTGATGAAAGAAGAAATGGATGCCTTGGACAAAAGCAAAACTTAGGACATGGTATAACTTCCTATGGATATAAATGTTGTTGGATGTAAATGGGTGTACAAATTAAAAAAGGAGTTGTTAGTGATGTTGAAAGCTATAAGCCCACGGGGCTTTGGATTGACGGTGAAGCGGTGCGTTGTTAAGGCACTCCTTGCGATAGGTCACCAGTTCAAATCCCCCGTGGGTATTTAGGTTAGTCTTAACTAGAAAAAAAAATGTTGAAAGCTATAAAGTTACACTGGTTGCAAAATGATACTTTCAAATGGAAGGAATAGATTTTCATGAAATATTTTTGCTAGTTTTTAGACTTGTATGTGTTCGTATAGTGTCAACACTAGTTTCTTTTCTTAATTTGAAGCTAAACCAATTAGACATGAAAACAACATTTCTACATGGAGATTTGGATGAGGAAATATACATGGGACAACCATAAGGTTTTGTTCAATATCACAAAAGAAGATTAATTGGCAAGCTCAAGAAATCGTTGTATGCCTGAAGCAATCACCTAGGAAATGCTACAAGAAATTTGATTCCCTTGTGATGAGCTAGAACTGTACTAGAAGTGAGTATGACCATTGTCTGTACTTCAAAATTTTGGATGGCATATTCATTATCTTAGTGCTATATATTGATGATATGTTTATTGCATGTAAAAGGATGGAAGAGATTAACAAGTTGAATGCTCAGATGACTAGGATCTTTGATATGGTGGATCTAGGAAAAGCAAAGAAAATCTTAGGCAATGTAATACACAAAGACAAAGAAAATTGTGAGCATAGGTTTTCACAAAGTAAGTATGTTGAGAAAGCTAAATTACACTAAAACAAATATGGGAATGGATACATATACGAGGTTTGAAATGGATACGGATTTTTTTTTTAAATCTAGATACGATACGACACACACACACACATATAATAAGAATTTCATATTACCATTCATCTTTTAAAATATACATTCTATATCTAAAAATAGATAATCAATTATCATCTATCATCATCATCAATTCAGCATAAACGTTGTCATCATCATTAATGATTATTATAACATTCATAATTCATCATTCAACATATCATCAAGTTTCTATTTCAAATTTCAACCATTAACATCAACATGACAAATTACAACATCATCACCAAAATTAATAATGCACACTACATAGTACAAAGTACAAAATGAATTATGAATGGCACTCTACTATCACTATTCATAATTCATATGGCATATTATGGTATTCAATATTCATTGTTAAAAAGTTAAAAAATCGTCATAAATTACATTTACATATCATCAAATATGTTTCCATTCATGTCACTAAGAACCACATCCTCTCTAGGAGTGGGAGCATTACTTCCATGTCCACTTGAAGTTCCAACTATTGGTGCCTCCTCATCAAACAAAGTCACATGAGACCTGACATTCAACGTCAAATCCAAGTCAGACAACTCTAGTTCCACATCCCATAAGTTTGGTGGGCCCAACTTTGTATTCGTCTCTCTTGTGTGACAAAAGGAAAGGTTTGAATGAACATACACTAGTTCCTCAGCCTTCCTGGAGCCTAGTCTATTTCACTTCATTGAATGGATGAAGCCATATGTACTCTAGTTCCTTTTTGCTGAAAAGGAACTAGCAACCTGTGACAAAATCCTGATGGCCGATTTTTGGATTTTTGTAAGTTCCCCACCATAGTAGTTCCACCAATCAATTGGACTTAATCTGGTCTTGTCCCACATACAATCAATATCAGCACCCCAACCCTCTGATCTCACAAAATGAGCAAACTCTGAACGAATCCAAATCCTAATTTTAGGATCTACAAAAAGCTTTCTAAAAGCTTTTTTAAATCCTTGTGATACTTACGAGTTTTTATTTGGTAGTTCTTTCTGGATCACTTAGTAACTCTGCAGCATAATATTTTGGATTCACTTCATAGGCCAAAAGGTCCAATGGGGTGGTCATCTTGTTTCGCCTTTTGGTAAATATATCTTTGACTTTTCTATAAAATAATTCATCTAGGTCGTTCTCCTTGGCATTTATAACCACCCTTATCTTCTTTACCATGGAACCAATTCCCCAATACACCTCTCACAAATTAGGCATATTGGTGTCAAACAAGTGAAGCAAATCCACAATTGGCTTAGTAAATCCCAAGAGATACTCCACCCTATCCCACCATTCATCATCAACAACCAACCTTTTTAATGCTTGTTCTCTTTCAGATCAAGATTGCCTCCATTGATTCCAAAGAGAACTGCATACCATTGATTGTAATGTTTCTTTCACCTCCATAAGCCTTGTTAAGAATATGATGTGAGAAACAAAACGAGTCTCGACAACCTGCAAGTGCCAAATTGCCAATGTTTCAATAAATTAAAAATTATGTTTTGATTGAAAATATTATGATTCACGAATCATGATGTTTGAGAATCTGATTTCTATATTTGAATTTAGAGTCATAGAAATTAGAATTTATGAAATAAACTTTAAAGTTTAGGTACCTTAAGGAGCTCCAACTTTGCAAATTCCCTATAGTGCCTTAGTACATGTTGTGGTTTGTCATGAAAGCTTGAATTTCTTTTGCTTCTTCAAAAATAACTCGAATCCACTCAATTTGCTTCCCCATTTTGCTCAACATGAGGTTCAATGAATGTACAACAAAAGAGGTCCAAAAGATGTGATGATATTTTCCGTCAATAATTAGGCCAACTACTTTGCACATTGTTGCATTGTCGGTTATTACGTGGACAACATTTTCTGGCCCCATCAATTCAATTGCTTCAATCAAGATGTCAGCAATGAATTGAGAATCTTGCATTTGCTCCTCACAATCCACTTCCTTCAAAACTTTTGCCCCCTTTGAGCTTTGAGAAATCACATTGATCAAAGGCCTATTCCTTTGATCTTTCCATCCATAAAAAATGGACACCCCTGAAATGCGTTATGAATTATGGATGGGGCTTAATTTAGCCTCCAAATCTAACTTCTCAACACTCAACATTGTAGTGCGTACCTTCTCATATCTAGGGCTCCCATACCCTTTTGGGGCTTCATTCGTTGCTTCTATCATCTTTCCCCAATAAGGAGATTGCATCTGTCGTCTCTTGAGCATCATTATTAAAACTCTTTTCAAGTGGGCCTAGATTAGACCAGTTTGAATCAGGGTTGCCAATTCCATGAGAGGGAATTGGAGGCCTTGATGAAGATGATCCCAACCTTGTTGTTGTTGGTTGTTTGAATTGAGAGATGGGATTTGCCTCATTTTCCTTAGCATCTGCTTCATCTTGTTCTTTCCAATATTTTACAAGTTTTTCGTTGATTAATCCTTTTCCCTTTGTCCCATTCTCTTTAAGTGGGCCAATTAATATTCGAATCCCATTTCCTTTTAACCCAAGTAAATGTGCTTTAACCTAGGTGTACGATTCCTTAAACTCCTTTCGACACTCATTGCAGACCCATGCCAATGATCCCCCTCCTTGGATCTCCCCTACAATAGTTACATATTTCGAAAGTGGTGAATTTGGATCAACTTTAGAGACAGATTCAACTTCATGTTCCTCTGCCTCACGACTGAGTGAACTTGAAGTTTCCCTGATGATGATGTAAATGAAACTGCAAAATAAAATTTACAATTACAAATTCAAACTCAAGTAATTTTAAAATTTATAATTGTAATTTGTTTTGACTTTTCAAATCTCACTAATACTGTGGATGACTAAAAACTAAAGAGTCAAAAGGTCTAACAATTGTTTGGCACAATACTATAAAAATACCTAGGAAATATTGCCTAGAAGTCTCCCGTATAGAAAAGTCTAGAAAATGTTTCTAAGAAATTTCAAATCCAATTCTAGTAGAGACAAGTCATTTCCTCGTGATAAAATTATAGTTCTTTCAATGAGTATGCAAGGGCGAGCACCAAAATTTAAAAACTATAAATATAAATACTAAGATCAAAAATTCATCGACACATCTATATGCACACTATGTATAGAAAAAATATCTTTCCTTCTCATACATAAAAACGTAGACAATTGTTATTGTTTCCTAAAATTTGGAAGCGTCTTTTTCAAAACCTATTTCCACGTTCCAAGTGACATAAGTTTAAGGAAAGTATTCCAATTTCACTGTCAAGCCTAAACCATGTAAATCTAGGATGTTGCCATGAAATATGGACAAGAAACATTTTCACCTTCACACATTTGATATATAAAACATGTCTTTCTAGGAAAGATTTGTCAAATTCCATTCCTACGGGGAAATAGCCATATCCTTGTTGCAATGCTTTTGTTTGTGGACATTGATAAGTTGTGTATAACAAGAAAGAAGTAAATCAAGCAACTTCCCACACAATTACAGACATTTAACATATTCTTACTTGTAGTCCATTGCCCGATATCCAATAGAGCATGGGCTCATGCTCACAAGGTCCACTACCTGATGTCCAAGTTACCAATAGTCTCTAATCCTCAGGCTCGTGCTCGTGCTCTACTCGTTGACCAACAAGCTCGGGGCTTCAGGGTCTTGCAACTTGCACCATGCCACCATGGTTTACAAACTCCGAAGTTGAAACTTGAGACTAGTGCTCTCACAACATTTTAACTGCTCGGGCCACAAACAACTGACTAGTTACCACATACATCCGCAGGATTGCACCACAAGGGTCAAGCTGCTCCAGAAATTTGAATGTTTTAACAATTAACTTCTCGTTGTCAAGCGGGTATTAGGTAAATGAGCGGCTTGATCTCTAAAGCTGGTAAAAAGCCTCGATCACTTTATATAACCTGTTCCCATTGTTTGAGGGAAAAGTCATTTCTGACGTTGTTGGATGTTCAAAATCCTTACCCAGCAGTTTGCAAACAAAATACTCAGATCTTTTTCTGGGATTATGTGATTTGTATCACGTTTTTCGTGATACAGATCTGTAATTCCGGAAACAGAAAAAAATACGTAAAACTCAGATTTGTATCCAATCAAAACTTCATCATTTCCAAAAATTTGAAATGGGACAGATCCGTATCCAAACCGTTTCTAGGCTGGATCATACGAGTTTCCATATTGGAAAAGGTGAACATCGTTTCAAAGGGTGAGGGATGGTGTTTTCGACAACTTAGTAGGAAAGTACTTGTGAAATTTGGAATGAAAAATATGAAACTCGTTAATATCCCTTTAGCTTCGCATTTAAGGATTTCTTTAGGCTTATGTCTTAGTAGTATGGAAGAAAAGGATTATATGTCTCGTATAATTTATGCTAATGCATTGGGAACTCTGATGTACGTGATGGTATGTACAAGATCGAATTTTTCAGATGCAACGGGTGTTGTCAAAGAGTACATGGAAAATATGGGAAAAGAACATTGGAATGTTGTGAAATGGGTGCTTCGATATCTTAGAGGCATCAATGGAATGAAAAATATGAAACTTGTTAATATCCCTTTGGCTTCGCATTTAAGGATTTCTTTAGGCTTATGTCTTAGTAGTATGGAAAAAAAGGATTATATGTCTCGTATAACTTATGCTAATGCATTGGGAACTCTGATGTACGTGATGGTATGTACAAGACTGAATTTTTCACATGCAATGGGTGTTGTCAACGAGTACATGGAAAATATGGGAAAAGAACATTGGAATGTTGTGAAATGGGTGCTTCGATATCTTAGAGGCATCAATGATTATTGGATCAACTTTAATGGTTATAATGATTACGTCTGTGGCCATGTTGATTCATATTTTGCAGGTGATTTGGACAAAAGGAGATCTACTTTTGTTTATGTCTCTACTCTTGCAAGGAGAGATATTAGTTGGATGTCAAAACTACAAGAAATAAATGCTTTATATGTTGAATTTGTAACTATGGTCGACCTTCATAATTTACATTTAGTCACTTGATGTAATTGTATTTATTATTGTAAAGCATATTTATAAATACTTGAGTCAAAAGAAAATTTATCTCCAGTTAAAGATGAAAATTTGAATTTTTGAAATGTAAACTTTGGCTCCAAAAGTGACAAGTCGACTTCCCTCCAAGTCAGGTCGGCCCTAGCCAAGAGACACTTCCATTCGCTGAAGATAGACTACTATATAAAGGAAGCTTGACCTCCTCCATTTGGACATTCACATTCTCTCATGCAAAACAATTTATGGGCAAGTAAGCGAAGGGCAAGAAGGACGAAGAAGGAGGCTGAAATATCTCTTTTCTCTTTCTCTTGCAAATTGCATGTGTGGATTAGTTTCTCTCTCTCTCTTTGTGGTTCACATTTTTCTGGGGCCACTATTGCAAGGGAACAAAATTTTGGGTTATTGGGGAAATTGTTGCAGGACTAAAATTTCTTGGGCAACTGGCTATTGCAGGAGGGTCGAAATTCTAGGTTAGATAGACAGAGAAAATTGCAGGATCAAATTGAGTGACTTGACTTGGAGGAGAAGCCCAGGTTTGACCATAGGTATAAGTGTTTCTCTCACTGAACAAGAATAATTTCTCTATTAAAAAATGTTGTTGGGTTTTTCCCCTTTGTGAGTTTTCCCAGGGTAAATCATGTCTTCTTTTGTGCATTGTGATATCTACTGTTCCACTATTCTTTATGCTCATATTTTTGAAGTATAATTGTTTAATGATATATTGAAACAAGTTAAAAGGAGATCTACATAAAATTTAATTATCAGAATTTCAGAAATATTATGCTAACCTTAATTGCACTAAGAAAATCAACATGGTATCAGAGCTTTGGAGAAGGGAGAAGGGAACATTGAGATCACCTTGAAAAAACCCTAGAGATCTATTTATTCAAGTCTTTCTTGTAGATTGGTTTCTATGGCTCCCTCCATGGGATTTGAAAACAAGATAGAGGAAGCATCTAATTTCAGAGCTTGGGAATTTAGAATAGATATTCTTCTTGCCAAGGACAAGGTTTTGGAGATTTTGAAAGGAAATGTTGGTGAACTCGAAGATGATGCAATGAAAGCAAAGTTCAAGGAGGATGACAACAATGCTATGAGCATTATAGTGGACTCCATTAGGGATCATTTAGTTCCCTACATTACAAAACTTGACATTAGAGGAAATTTCAGCCTAAAAGTATCTATGGAATTTTCATATACATAATATGTAAACCAATCAAAATCATTTAAATCTAAAAATAGGTACATGTAAATATTTTGAAGGAAAATAAAAATAATTATTTTTTTAATTGTATTTTTGGCTTATCTCCTTATAGGTTTACTCAAATTTCAAACGTAGACACTCGTAAGATGCAAAATTAAATTCCACGTCTAACAAGTACCCATTATGTGTACTTCTGAGAAGACCCACATTGATAAAAATTGAAGATACATTAAAAAATCATGTTAAACACACTTTTTTAATGTATCTTCAATTTTTTATCAATGTGGGTTTTCTCAAAAGTATGCAGAATTCCAACAAGTGTCTACACTTGAAATTTGAGTAAACATATAAAGAGATAAGCTAAAAATACAATAAAAAATAGTAGTTTACTTTTCCCTCAAAAATTCATAACTCGTATTTCATTATTTTAACTATTATTTTATTATTTTTCCTTAGGAGGCCACTTTTAGGTTGAAATTTCCTCTGATGTATCTCAAAGAAGATGTATGATTCCCTAATGAATATTTACACTCTCAAGAATGATGGTCAATCAATGAGCTTGAAGAACGAAATTTGAAATACAAGGATGACTAATGATGACATTATGGCTTCTTGCTTCGCAAGGATTTCTCAAATAAGATATTAGATCCAATCAATTAGAGAATCCATTCCTGATCAAGAGCTAGTGATTACAACACTTAATGGTCTTCCTAGATCATGGGATGCTTTTGCAACAAAAATAAGCAGTTGGAAGGAATCTCCTACATTTGAACAATTGTGGACATAATTTGCTCAAGAAGAAGCAAGATTGATGACCAGAGATCATCAAGATGAGGAAATTCAAACCCTTGTAGCTCATTTCAAGAACAAAGGAAAGAAGAAGCTTGGACCTCAACAGAAGGAGTCAGGAAAGGGATCTTCTTCATCTAAGAAGAATAAAGACTTATTAAAGATCTAATGTTATGGATGTCAGGAATATGGACAATTCAAGAGATATTGTCCTAACATGGCTAATAAAAATAAGAGAAAAGGGAAGCAACATGCTTCTGCAACAGATGTTGAAGACGAAAAAACAAAGTAGGTTAAAGGTGAAAAGGATTTCTTTTACTATTCTTCTTTGATAGGTTCCTTTGTAGATGATGATGGCATTTCGCTGGTACATACTGGAGCATTACGACACATGACCAGAAAGCATTGAAATATTTCAAGCACAAAAAAAGAAGAAGTTGTCTCAAAGGGTTGAACTGGGAGACAATAAAAACTATGCAGTTAAAGAAGTTGGAAAGGCATCCATAGAGCTAGAATCTGGTAACAATGTACATTTCTACAATGTTCTTTATGTATTAGATTTGAAAAATAATCTTGTCTTTGCTTCTTGTTTAGAAGATAAAGGAGATATAGTTGCTTTTGTGGATGGAAAATGGAAAAGTACCTATTTGGTCGAAGGGCTATAGTATAGATGATGCTAGGGTTAATGGGATTCGTGATGGAAGGTTGTATAGACTTGAGAGTCAACCAGATCAAACACTAGTACATGATGAGATAAATCCAAGTGAGTTATGGCACAAAAGGTATGGACATCTTCATTTTAGATCATTTCCCGAGTTAAGTCAAATAGTGTCTGGGGTTCCTGAACTACAGTTAAAGAACGATGGTGTGTGGAAAGGTTGTGCTATTGGGAAGAACATCAAGAAATCATTTCCAAACAATGACAATAGATCTAAGGAAGCTTTGGCCTTGACATTATGATGTATGTCGTCTGATTCCGATAAAATCACTTGGTGGTTCGTTGTACTATGTGACATTTATCGATGACTTCTCTTGTAAGACATGGATATATCTCTCGAAGATTAAGGATGAGGTAATTGACAAGTTCCAGGAATTCAAAGTTGAAGTGGAAAACTTGATAGGAAAAAAGATCAAGATACTAAGATTTGACAATGGAGGAGAACACACCTTGAAGGAGCTTGTTGCTTTCCAAAAGCATGATGGTATTAAGAGGGAGGTAAGTGTCCCTTATAATCCAGAACAAAATGGTGTAGCAAAATGAAAGAACATGTCCATTGAAGAATTTGTTAAGGCCATGATGAATGATTTGGACTTGCCATTGTTCTTATGGGGAGAGGGATCACAAAAAACTGTGTACATTCAAAATAGAAGTCCTCATAGAGTTCTGGAAGGTATGACTCGTGAAGAAGCTTTCTCTAAAAGGAAGATAGAGGTTGGTCACATGAGGATATTTAGTTTCCTTGAATATATTCATGTAAGAGGAACAAGTTTGAGTCCTTAGGAAAGAAAGGCATATTTGTTGAATACAACGAATCATTGAAGACTTACAAAGTATACATTCCAGAGTAGCAATGGATTGGTGTCAGCTGCGATGTCACCTTCGATGAGAAAGTGGCATATTGGAAGTCTAAGAAAGTCTTTGTAGGTTCCTTGGATGAAGTAACATAAGAGGTCTCAAGGGAAGAACATTCGAGTTCTACATAATGTACTGGAAGGCCAGAAGGCCCTCAAGAACTAGCAGAACCAGTCATAGTTCTAGGGATTAAGAAGAGACCAACATGGCTTAGATCCACATTAGAAGAGCCAGAAGTACATGCAGCTCTTGATGGCACATATAGAGAGGTGAAGAAACCTAAGAGGTTCTCAAGCTATGTAGCTCTCATGAAAAAACTCATTGATAAAGAACCTTCCACATATGAAGAAGCAACTAACCCACAGGTATGGAAGGAACCGATGGATGAAGAGTAGCGATCGATTATGAAGAATGATGTATGCGAAATTGTGCCAAGGCCTAAAGGGAAGTCAATGGTGACTTCCAAGTGGATATAAAAGATTAAGCGTGTTGCAGATGGTAGTATTGACAAATACAAGGTGTGATTTGTGGCTAGAGGATTCTCCTAGAAAGAAGAATAAGACTAAGATGAGACCTTTGCTCAAGTTGTTAGGCACACCTCTATTAGATCCATCATTTCTCTTGTTGTTTCATTGGGATGGAAATTGCACTAGATGGATGTGAACACTACTTTCCTGAATGGTGTGATTTAGAAAGAGGTGTACATAGAGAAACCTCAAGGCTTTGAGGTATTGGGAAAGGAATCTCATGTTTGTAGGTTGAAGAAGGCATTGTATGGACTCAAGCAAGCTCCAAGAGCTTGGTATGCTCTTATCGACAACTACTGATGAGATTGGGATTTACCAAGAGTGAAGTTGATCCAAACTCTTACTTTAAGATTGTGAAGAATGCACTTGTGTAGGAAATTTTCGGGGATAATATTTGCAAGTGGGCTAATTTTCCATGTTTTTTCTAGAAAAAATATTCGCCAATTTCCATTTTTTCTAAAAATGATTCACCCAAATTTTATCGTATGAAATTATTTTACCTTAAAAATTGTCGAAATTTTATAGAGAGATATAAAATGATTAGAATTTTGAATGCTTTTATAAACTTATTACCAAATATTTTATAGTCTACCTATTAGTGACTAGTAAGATTCGCCAAAGTTTATAAACTTTTAGATAAATTTCTATCCTTGAAATTTTCCCTACCCTATGATCTTATTATTATTTGTTGATAAATTGTTTCTGAAAGGTGTTTAGCCTCTTATTATTGAATGGACTAAGCAATTGGATTTTTAGTTCAATATGAAGTATCTTCGGTTGATGCATTATTACCTGGGATTAGAATTATGGCAGAAACTTGGTGAACCCTTCCTTGGTCAAGGAAAATATGTGTTAGAGATTCTTCAGAGATTTGGTATGATGGATTGCAAATCCATGGCGACTCCCATGGTAACCAACTTGAAGAAGTTAAGAGGCTATGACTCATAATTGGTAGACCCATCTATGTATTGAAGGTTGATTGGTTTGTTGATGTATCTGGTTAACACCAGGCCGAAAATATGCTTTGCTATGAACACTTTGAGCCAGTTTCAGGTTGACCCAAGACATGAGCATTGGATTGCAACAAAGTGCACTTTGAGATACTTTCATTGTACAGTGAGTTATGGCTTGAGATTTGTTGCAAACAAGATGTACAACTTCAGGGATATATGGATGTTGATTGGGCAGGGAGTGTTGAAGATAGGAAGAGTACCTCGGGAGTATGCTTCAGTTTGGGATCCGCTATGACATCGTGGATGAGTAGGAAGCAAAGGTTGATTACACTCAAGACTGATAAGGTAGAGTACATCACAGCCAATGAAGCTTGTACCGAAATAGTATGGCTTCAGAAATTGTTTACAAGATTGTTTTGTCAAGAGTTGGAACGGACGGTGATACAGTGTGATAATCAAAGCAGTGTGAATCTTTCAAAGAATCACGTGTTCCATGGCAGGTGGAAACATATTGAGATCAAGTACCACTACATCCATGACATGGTGCAAAGGAGAGCAATAAGGCCCGAGTACATCTCCACCGATGAGAAGACAGTTGATGTTCTAGCGAAGTCGTTGTCGAGAGACAAGTTGGGCCTTGAGAGATTACCCCTCTCGTTGAGAGGGAGCGTTGACATGTATGCAACACAGATAGATATTCTCCTGAAAGGGAGAATGGGTGCAAGAGACCCAGAGTACTCAAGAGGCAGTGTTGAGTGAGTGTCTCTTGGAGGAGGACCCTTATCACACACCAGGACTAGTGGAGTGAGGTCCTAGACCCTAATCACACACCAAGCATGGTAGAGTGTGGTCCTTTAGCATCTGGACCCTGATCACACACCAGGCATGGCAAAGTGTGGTCCTTCAACATCTGGACCTTGATCACACATCGGGAAGGGTGGAGTGAGGTCTCGGACCCTGATCACACACTGGGTAGGGTGGAGTAAGGTCCTTTAAGTATCTAGACATGATCACCAAACAAGAATGGGTTGAGTGAAGTCTTGGCCCTGAGTGCTAACCAGGAAGGGTGAGTGAGTGCTTGTTAGTTGAGGGTCTCAACATCTTGGCCTAGGTAGATGCCATGGGATTTGAGGACCGATCACTCTAGAGGAGTGAGTCCTTATATGTTGATGACATTGCCATGAGTTTGGGATTGCCCCAGATATGGCCACTAGTAGATGCTAGATGATGATGCTAGTAATAATGGATAACCTTTTCTTTAGAGAAATTTGTCCAATTTGAGAACACCTATGATAGTGCTTATGAATACCTCCTTAGTTAAGAGGGAGTATTGAATCTGTAACTATGGTCGATCTTCAATGTACATTTGGTCACTTCACGTAATTGTATTTATCATTGTTAAATCATATTTATAAATGCTTGAGTCAAAGGAAAATTTATTTTGAGTTAATGTCCCATTGCAACCTTTTAAAGATGAAAATTTGAATTTTGAAGTGTAAATTTTGGCTCCAAAAGTGACAAGTCGGCTTCCCTCCAAGTCAAGTCGACCTTGGCCAAGGGACACATCCATTCACCCAAGATAGACTATTATATCAAAGAAACTTGACCTCCTCCATTTGGGCATTCACATTCTCTCACACACGACAGTTTCTAGGCAAGCAAGTGAAGGACGAAGAAGGAGGCCAAAATATCTCTTTTTTCTCTCTCTTGCAACTCGCATGTGTGGATTAGTCTCTCTCTCTCTCTAGTTCACATTTTTTTGGGGAAATTGTTGTCGGGGGCGAAATTTTTTTGTTGTAGAGTAAACTATTGCAGGGCTGAAATTTCTGGGGCAACTGCCTATTGCAGGAGGGAGGGCCAAAATTCCGAGTCAGACAGGCAGAGCGAAGTGTGGGATCAGATTGGGTGACTTAACTTGGAGGAGATGGCCAAGTTTGACCATAGGTCTAGGTGTGTCTCTTATTGAACAAGAAGAAGTTCTCTACTGGAAAAGGTTGTTGGGTTTTTCCCCTTTGTGGGTTTTCCAAGGGTGAACCTTGTCTTATTTTGTGTGTTGTGATCTCCACTCTTCCACTATTCTTTATGGTTGAATTTCTGAAGTATAATTGTTGAATGATAGAATGAAATAAGTTAGAAGAAGATCTACATCAAAAGTAATTATCAAAATTTCATAAATATTGTGCTAACCCTAATTGCACTAAGAAAATCAACATTATCCACCACGAAGGCAGAGTATATTGTTGTCTCACATGCTTGCAAAGAGGAAATTTGGTTGAAGGGTCTTCTAGGTGAATTTGGAAGAATGCAGAACAATGTAACTGTATTCTATGATAGTCAAAGTGCTATACATTTGGCTACAAATCTAGCTTATCATAGTATGACTATCCATATTGACATAAAATGCCATTTTGTAATACAAGTCATTGATGGAGGTACGCTAGATCTTAAAAGGATCTACACTTAAGAAAACTATGTAGACATGCTCATGAAATTGGTGTTGTTGGAGAAGTTGTGGTGGTGTTTGACTTCTCTTGGCTTACAGAAAAGGTGATGAAAGGACTTTGGCAAGGGCAAGGTATTAGGAAATTGTTATCAAGGTGGAGATTGCTAAAGTATGACAACAGTCCCATTAAAAGGAAATGTAAAATTGAATTTACCTTAAATGTTACTATGGTTATTCTAACAGTGTTGGTTTATAAACCAAATAATAGCTATCAAAACTATTGTAACAGTGCCTATTTCATTTATGGAGCCCAAGAGATTGAGAAGGAATGTAAGCCTCGTTGTAATTTTCTCTTGATAAGAAAAAAACTTGTTTTTCCATGGATGTTTCCTTGACAAATTGTTAAGATTTTACCTCATAAACTTTGTGTATCATTAATATTTTCCATTATTTCTGTATCATTGAATGACCCAAAATACCAATAATGGCAATAGTTGACATGGATCTGCTATTCTGCCAGAATAGCAATTTATCGACACTTCAGAGAAGGAAAAGCCATTCAAGACTCGGAAGCCCAGTCAGGATTGCTTGCAACTTGTAGTTAGACAAAGGTATAGCAGATCTAAAATATACTAGAATACAGACCTGTAAATTCAAAATTCAAATCATCTAAAACAAAAGACTTTGCTATAAATCATGCGGTTTCTGCCTCCCCTGTTTATTGCAGTTAAGAAAATTTCAGTCTGAAAGAGTTTATGCATAGGAACTAGTCTGATAGAGCTTATGCATAGGAACAAAATGATTAGCTGACCTTGGATCGAGAAGCTCAGATGACTTTTGTAATTCCTCTCGTGTTTCATGCATTTCGTCTAAGATATCAATGTCCAGATCGAAGCAAATATGTCCCTGGTTCACCTTCGGTGTTGTGGTGATTATTTGGTCCATGTACTCATCAACTTCTGCCTGCAACAGACATAAAAGTTTTAATTTATCGAAACTTGTTATATCACGTTTGTTCCATTCGGGACTTTAATGGCCTAAAAGAAAATGAAATTATCAACTATTGAACTTATCGTATAATATATTATGCTGAATCATGTCTAAAGCACAGATAATGTCCACAGCTTGGTGAAAGAAAAGATTAACAATCACAATACAATACCATGTGCTTTCCATACCTTCAATGGGCAAGCTTTTGAAACAAAATTGTCCATGTAAGACTGATTTTCCTTTCCTCGGAAAATTCTTAGGGCTTCCTCGGTGTATTTATCCTTTAGAGGTATTTGCTCTTCAAGTTTTTCCCGAGCAAAATACAGCCACCTTTTCATCCTCCGTACAACAAACCATGGTACATGCTGCCCATTTACTTTGACTTTGCAAGATGGTTCGTCATCTTCAAACAGAGGAAGCAAGATATTCTCACTTGTGGATTTCATCTCAGTTGTTACATAATCAGCTTTTTGTTGTTCCTCGGCCTCCCCGGTATTTGACATAGATGTGAGACAAACACCCTCCTTTTCTCGATTGTGTATGACGAACTTTCTATTATCTGTAATATAATCGTGTGTTTCTTTGGCCGCAATAGATTCAAGAATATGCCCTGTATTAATTACGGAACTTTTACTATTTGAAGACGACGAGCCCTTTTCAATATCCTCGCTTCTTTTATAATCGTGTGGTTCTTTGGCCGCTGTAGGTTCAAGAATATGCCCTGTATTGATTATGGAACTTTTACTATTTGATGACGACGAGTCCTTTTCAATATCCTCACTTCTTTCATTCCCAGCATACACAATTTTTTCCTGAAAGACAGCTCGAATGACAGATTCCTTGGATACAAGGCTCTCCTCTGGCAGAATTATTATATCTTTATAATTATGAATAGGTTCATGAGATTTGTTCAAATTAATCATCACCAAAGGATTGTCAATACCTCTCATTGCTTTAGAAAGATTAATTAAGAATGTCTTTTTGTTGGAAGAGCCGTTTCCCAAAAGCTGTAGCAGGCCTTCTCTGAATTGGAAAGGCAAATTCTTTGTAATCTGACCATCTTTAAAGATTTTCCACGGTAATTGAGTATAATCTTCTAGGTTTCCTGCAGAGTTGATGCATATCAAACAAAGCATAATGATCAAACGCAATATGAGCTCAGGAAAATACTTTCTGCTGTCAATTTTCGAAGCTTCAATCCATTCAACCATTCCATGTTTATCAGATAAGAGGTCACAAATTATATGACACAACAGCTCATAAAAGTTTTCACATCCCTTTTCAGATCTCAACTGACTCTGTGATTGAAGCAGCCAGGTGTGGGAGAATTCTCCTTGTTTGCCAGTCATGAATTCAATGAAGAAAGATCTTGGCAGAAACAGGCCTGTCAAGAGCTGTTCACATGAAGATGCAAGGAAGAACAGCTTCTCCAGAAGCATGAGGAATATCTGTGGGGAAATACGATCAATCTTCTCCCAGTTGTTAAAGGTAGAAGATAAAGCTTGTCCAAAGCTTTTTACCAGATGCATTCTTCTATTACACGAACTGATTTCCGGAGATGTGTCCATGTCTAGCCAGAGTAGTTGATCATTCCAATAATGTTTGTCATTGAGGGACTCGAGAATTTTCTTTCCATACTCTATACCCAAATCCTTTGGTAAAAAGGGAAGCAGTACTTGCAATTTTCCAATCTGGCCTAGAGTTATGGACCTTTGCATATTGCGCACAATGTCATTTGTGATGCCTTGAAGAATCAAAATACTTGCTGCGTCTTCGCGCAGACTGATAAACTCTTTCATATTTTCATCTTGTTTCAGCGGGAAAAAAGCATCTAAAAAACGCTCTTTACAGACTTTCGCCACTCTGACAAACTTTGCAATCTGCTGTAACCCAGAATGTCCAGTCAAGTTCTCCATATTTTTCAGGGATTCAGAAACCTGGTACATTTGAATTAACAGGGTTCCCTGGATAGGAAGAATGCGGTTTTGTTTCACGCATAAAAAATACAGATTTTCCAATTTTTCAATAACATTTTTTCCTACAAAATAGAGGTCCATTATGAAGAACTTCTTTGCAGCCATAGAAAAATTCTGAATGCTGATTTGCGTGGTATTTCCTCGTCTTTGAAGAAATTTGACATCAATGTCCTTAAGCCAGAAAGTTTCACAGTTAAATGCATTGCAAAATCTATCATTTTTGTCCTTTCTGACACCAAAATATTCAAGGGTATACTCTAAGTAGCAACTATCTTCTTCTGTGTCCCGTCGTTTTTCATACTTTGAAAGAGCACTCACTGAGGATAACAATTTATCCTTCCATTCATCCCAAAGAAAGAACAGTGTTGCGGGAGAAATTTTATTCTCCAGCAGCATTCTGGAATAATCCTCCATCCTGAATAAACTCATCCCTTGCACAAGCTGAAATTTTTTTAAATCTGAGTTAAAGTGTGCATCAAGAACTTTACGCAGACAAAAAATTTGAAGTCTGATATTTCTCATTTTCTTTGCATGAATCATATGTTCCGTTAATTCAGGAAGACTGTATAACTCATCTGAAAGTATTGACCCTTCATAGTGAAGGGATTCATATACATGGCTTCGATCTTTTGCTGCTATGTCTTTTACTTTCTTTAATAGTTGATTCTTTTCGGGGAACTCCTGTAGTGGCCACCCTCTATTTCCTGTTCTCCAAAAGGAGTTCAATTGCACATGAAATAAAATGGATTTGACGGCTAGCCCATATTGTCCTGCTTTTTCACGCATGTCTGCCTCAAGTAACAAATCCCCTTCCAGTTCGGCCATTTCTGCTGCCTTTTCAAAGTTCCCAGCTGCCTCTTCAATCCTCAGAAGTTCTTTAAAGTAATCTCTCCTTAAGAGAAAGGATCTGATTACATCCAGTGATGGAAAAGCTTTCACAAATTTCATCATAGACTTAGTGTCTTTTTTCTGATGATAATGCGTTGCACATATCTTAAGATAGTCAGTTTCAACTTCTACCGATTCACATCCATGGCATTTTCCACAGTTAGTATCACAGTTGCGTGTCTTCCACACTTCGATAAATTCCAACCCTACCATGAATAATTTGCCCTTTAAACACGCATCTAGGCATTTGGACACACAATTAGCTCTGGCATATACACCGGCTGCGTTATGCCAGCATTTTGCTTCTGCAAAGCAATCTCCGGCAGCTTCAAGCCGTGCTTCGCCACATTTCTCTTCATATATCATACCTGTTTGTGCAAAGAAGATCCAACAAAGACCATCAGTGCGTGAAATGGTAATATTTGCATGTCAAATAAATTGGTACATCAGGAAAGATAGATTTGTAGCAAAAGGGTAACCATAGGTGTTGGCAGCTGGAGCAAAGTTTAATGAAACTTCCCAACATAAATTTACTGAGCTCCAGAAGAAAAAGCGATAACGCCACGAAATTTTCACCATTTGATACTTTCCAGCATTTAGGAATGAATGCCTTGTTCTCTTGAGAGGGGGATTATATTAAATTTTTGCCAGTCCCATCAAAGGTTAGTCTACAAACGAGTTACTTAAATGGGTTGGGAGACAGTAAAAATTTCTGAGCTTCACAAGAAAAAGCGATAGGGCCATGAAATTTTCACCATTTCATACTTCGCCGCACTTGAGCATAAATGCCTTGTTCCCTTGAGGAATTATACTAAACTTTTGTCAGGCCCGTCCAAGATTAGTCTGAATAATAAGATAAACGCATCTACTGTATTAATGTTGATTGAAAAAATTATGTACTATATGGAGCATCACCAACTACTACTACTATATGGACCACCTGGACTTAACCACCTGGATTCATTGCAAGGTCTATATGTGAGACAAAATATTGGCATAACCTGAACAGGCTAGGTTTCCAATGCTAAAGTACAAGCACTCTATATCACTACCACTCTATATCACTACCAATGAAAATGGATGCTACAAGTTAAGGTTTGTTTAATATGCAAGAAATGAGAGGGAAATGTCATATCGCAGCTTGGGGAAAAGGTCTCTTAATTGATCTTCAACAGCAATAGAACAAAGAGATCTTCAAATAGACTCTAAGCAAAAGTAGCTAGGGATGGATGACCTTGACACCAATGGAGGAAGAACTACCATTTGATTTGTCAGATTTTGCTATTATGAGGTTTACACAAGAAACTTTTAGATTTTCATTCACTTTCATCCAAACAAAACCCAATTTATGCAACAAATCAGCCCTAGAAACGCTAGTGGCATGCCTTAGAAGCCTAGGAGAGAGACAAAAGATGAAAAAATTATAATTTTTGGGTTTGATCAACACAAAAATGGTTAGTGCCTATTCCTACAAGGATTTAATGTTGTTTTTAGGGTAATATTTATATGAAAAGAGATATTGTTGGAGTTAAGTGGAGATGGCTAGGGAATCCACTTGCAAAACCTTGGTTATTTTTTTTTATGAGGGGAGAAATAAATATCGAGAATGCACATCAAGAGTCTCTTTATAGGCTCCAAGATAGAGAATTTTACATGCAAAAGTATAACAAGATTTCATGAAATAATAAGTATTTAGTAATGGCACAATAGAAACCCTAGTTTAAAACATTTAACATACAAAATATCCAAGAATAAGCAACGACTTATTGAAATATTCCCTTTTCTTGGATATGATCAAAGTGGATGGAACCTGCCCATGGTATTTACCGTGGTATTTTCTCATGGCATTGCCTTCGTTTTTCGAGCGAAAACAATAAAATAAAGTCTCTGGAGAGTCCATCAATCCTATAAAAGGGGATAGGAGCCTAATAGTGTGATCATCGGGAGTTATCCATCTATTTTATCCTTGTTGAGAATTTGGCAAGGCCAGTTCTGGTTTGATCCCAAGGACGAAAACCCTGTGGGAGTAACTTGTCTGGTGGACGGACATCCATACATGCCACAAGCACGGGCTTTAGTACATCTTGTGTGGGCATGTAAGTTTGTTTTTAGTTAAGTTTGTTTTTAGTTATTTACATAAATAAGAGGTTGCATTCTCATATTTGTTTTGTGTTCGGTGTTTTTACTGCAACAATTTTATTATAACACCTACAGTGTACCAGATCTGTTAAAAAACTTGATGTTTGGGATATTATAGTGGTACCAGAGTTGTGCATCTCGCTAGCCTGAGGGTTTTTGTCAGCAGATCATAATTTTGTAGGATTGAAAATCCTTATCGTAGCTTCGGTGGATTTCTTTTCACCCTAGCCGACATTTTCCATCTTTGGTGGTACTCGATATCACCCTAATTAGACTCTTATTTTCCAGTTAATTATTTTTGCACATGATTTAGCTGAGGTGAAAGGTTTCAAGATTGGATCTGGAATTCTTATAAAGAATCTAATCATTAGGAAACCGAGATCTTAGTCTTCCATCGGAGATAGAGCCCCTGTAAAATTCAGAGGGCCACAGGGTATTATCAAGATTGTGAGTGACCATGTGTTAAATCTTTGCTGTAATGAGGTTGCTCGCCAATTTGGAAAATATTCGTTGTTGCATTGTTTAAGGCCATAAGGGCATACACACATTATGAAGATGACGGGTGATAAGATTAAAGCTTGGGTCGAGAATCGCTCGGTGCTTGTACTAAAGTACTGCGTGAAGGTTAGCATTCTCCATAATGGATGGATATGCTTCCACTTCCTCTCTACAGAGGACACTGAACTAATATTGGAAACCCCTTGGGTCAAGGGAAGGGGATTTCTCGTTCTACAGAGGCAGAAAGTTAGCTTTGATCCTTTCAAGGCTATCTCTCGACAAAACCTGGTTTGGGCTAACCTGCCTAGGCTGCCTCTGGAACTTTGGAATGAAGCGGCAATCACTGACATTGCGAACTGCATTGGTTCTTTCTACTTCTGGGATGATAGCAATTTTGGCTAGCTCGACAAAAGAATGGCATGGGTTTTGCTTGAAGTTGATTTTGGTAGAAGACTATTGGCAGATTTGGAGATTCTGTGGGGTACTTCCTCGTTTAGATTTTTTATTGATTACTGGGGAATCCCCTTTCGGTGCTTATTTTGCCATGATACGAGACACCTTAAATCTGAATGCCCTTGGAGATTTGCCCCACTCGATGTTTTCACTTCGAGGTATCATTCGAATCGCCCAAATTTGGAACACAGGGTGGTCGATCATGAAGGTTCAGTGTAGGCTCGGTGTTTGACTTTAGGTACATCCAACCCTTCTCTACTTTCTAATCTTCCTATTGAGAATATCTCCCCAAATTCTCCTCCTCCCTCTCTTGGCCTCCATGGGATGGATGGGGACTACCCTCTCCTGGGATTAGACCCTCCTAACTTCGCTTTCAGACAAAATGATTCTTCTCTTGTTTCTACGCCCTCTCCTTCTTGCTCAGTGATTTCTGCCTCATTGGGTCTTGCTTCAACTCCTGCCCCCTTTTCAGGTTTCTCTCCTGCTCCTTCCAAGACTTTCCCTTCTGCCATCGCCGCTCCTGCTCCCATTTCTCTCAATAAAGACTTGAAGGCCATAGCCCTGTCCTCGTCCTTCAAATTAGGACGTCTTTAGATTCATCGTTCCTTTTTTCTTCCTGAAAAGGAAAAGGAATTGGACCCCATTCGGGACCTTCATCACAAAGGAAGAAAAAGGTATCAAGATACAAAAAGGTCTCGACCGGTCTCCTGGAGTCTAGCGATCCTTCACTCGGCAGTGACATTTCTTGGCCAATTGTTTCACACAGTGCTCGGGCCCTTAGAGGGAATGCCCCCGCTTCATCGATGCCTCCATGATCATTTTTTCCTTGCATATTCGGGGCCTAGGTGTGGCTCATAAATCCAGGGCACTCAAAGGACTGATTCATCTATATAACCCTTCTATTATCCTTATTCAATATACTTTGTGTTCACATGAAAACATTTGGACAATTATGCTCTCAGTCTGTCCTGACTGGTTTGTCAGCGCCTCATACAAAAGGGGACATTCTGGTGGACTAGGCACAATGTGGAACCCTTTCCTCCTCTCCCTTCATGCTTACAAAACGATGTTGGCATTATTCTTTATGGATATATTTCGGGCTCCCCCATTCATCTTCGCATCATCAACCTTTATGCCCCTAATGCTGGCAGAGGCTCTTTTTGCGAAAAGATTGGCGACTCTGACATCCTGGGACTACAGTCCATTATCCTACCAGGGGACATCAACCTGACAATGGGTAGTAGAGAAATCTGGGGAGACAAGGCGATTATGGACCCATCATCCAATTTCTTCCAGGATTATTTCAATTCGTTCGCTCTGTGGGACATTGTTCGAGGCACCATCGCTCCCACTTGGAGGAATGGACACACTGGTTCGGGGGGCATCACGAAGTGGTTGGACCGTTTCTTTCTAATTCATTCACTGATCAAAACACTGTTGAGGGTCTAGTCTCATTTCATTTTATCACATATTTCTGACCATCAATCGATCCTCCTCTCTTGGGAAGGCAGGGATTCAAATTGCATTTTTCCTTTCAAATTTAACTCTTCGTGGCTTCAAAACGAGGATTTTGATGCATTGGTGACTGAAGTTTGGTGTCAGCCCCATCTCCCTGCTCCCGCTGATTAGATGGGTATTTTTTGTGGTAAACTCCGGGATCTCAAGAAGGAGGCCCATAGGGAGAAAAAAGCTATAGATAACAAGGCTCTCATTGATATTGAAACCGTCCTTGGATATTTCAATGACCCCCTTGACCCCTTATATTTTTTCTGGATGCTATAAAAGCAACATCATGGATTTGGAGGGGGGAAAATAATTGCATTTTGTAATCCATAGAATCTAAATGGTGCCTTAAGAGCCGTGCATTATGGGTTGCGGCAAGCGACAAAAACACTAAATATTTTCACTTACGTGCTAATCTCAGAAGGCAGAGGAACTTGATCAAAGGTATCAAGGGTATTGATGGAATTTACTACCATGACCAAAATGAAATCGAGCAGGAGGCTTTTCATCATTTCAACAAATTTTATGAAGCACGGGAACAACACTTTGCCTCACAGCTTGAGTCCATAGCGGACATCCCCCTCATGTTCAATCAAGAGGAAAATTTCTTTTTCGCCAAGCCAATTCTGCCCGACGAAGTTATTGAAGTGTTAAAGCCCTGTGTGAAAGAGAAACCCGATCCTGACGGGTGGAGGGTCAAACTCTTCATTCACTTTCAGGATCTTATGCTCTCTGACATTATTGCGATTGTAGAGGAATCCAAAACCAAAAGATATATTTCTGGGGAAATGGAAGCCACATTCATTGCACTAATCCCAAAGAAGGACCCTATTGCCCTCTCGGATTATAGGCCCATATAGTTGTGTAACACAATTTACAAAGTTATCTCAAAATTGATAGTAGCCAGGATCAAACGGACCTTATTTGCACACATCTCTCCGGAGCAATTGGGGTTCTTGGACGGCAAGCAGATACAAGATGCCATTGCCATTACATAGGAATGTATTCACACAATGAAATTTGGTAAGAGGAAAGCTAGTTTGATTAAGGTCTACCTTCATAAAGCCTTTGACAACAATGATTGGGAGTTTCTGCATATGATTCTTCATAAGGTCGGCATGTCACCTCCCATCATTAGCTGGATCATGGCATGTTCTAAATCTACTAATTTCGCTGTGATCATAAATGGATATCTGACAAATTTCTTTAGGGCCTTGTTGTAGTTGTTGCAACAACCCCTCCAAAATTTTCCAACTCTTCTAAATTTTGGATCCCCTCCACCTTTTCCGTAGCTACCGCCCATCCTTAGAGTCTATTCGAAAGCCAGGAAACCCCAGAAAGGTCTGGAAAAGACCTACGCCTCTTTCATAAGCCAAACCAAGTCGTACAAGTCGCAAAGTCGCATAGGTCCCAAAGGCCACACTAGTTGCACAAGTCGCAAGGTCGCATAGGAGAACCTACAACTGCCCAACTATCATGCGACTCCGCGACCTTTCGAGTCACAAAGTTGTCTTCATTACCGTTAGTCCCTCGTGTGACTATGCGACTCGCAAAGGTCACATAGGTCGCACAAGTCGCAAGGTTGCACAGGTCACAAAGGTCACATAGGTTGCACAAATAACATAGGTCGCAAAGGTTTCACAGGTCGCACAAGTCACACAAGTCGCAAGGTTGCATAGGTCGCAGTCGCATAGGTCGCAAGGTTGCGTAGTTGCACCTTCAACTGCTCAACTATCATGCAACCCCGCGACCTTCCGAGTCGCAAAGTTGCTTTCATTACCGTCAATCCCTCGTGCAACTATGCAACTCCACAACTCACAAATGTTGCATAGGTCGCACAGGTCGCAAAGGTCACATAGGTCACACAGATATCATAGGTCGCAAAGGTTTCACAGTTTGCACAAGTCACAAGGTCGCACACTAACCTATATTAGGCCCTACAACCCATGCGACCCCACATGCGCGATCTAAGGTTATAAATATAGGCCTCAACTGGCCCTTTACTTAGTTTCTTTGCAAATGTTTAAAAACAACACAAAGCAACAATGCCCAACATGTGTGACGATGATGAAAAGGAGTGTGAAAGGTGTGATATAACATTAATAATCTAACCACTCAAGGAAAGAAGCAATTGATACCCAGACATGGAACGTATCAACGCATAGATTTGTGACCATGAAATTGCAAGAGATGTCAAGGTTACGAATTCTGGCTCGTATTAATTGTGATATTTATATCTTATATTTCATCAAGGTACATTTTTTCTTGATGATTAATTTATGATTTTGTACATGTGTAGGATTTAAATGGCGAAGGCAAGTACCTGTCATTTATGCAGACACTTGAGCCTATTTGTTGCTAAAATGACCCAAAGGATCATTGTTGCGGAAATGCATGATCTTGGTCAACAACAAATATTGAAGTCAAGCTAGCTCCAAGGTAGAAGGAAAGGTAGAAAGATATCGCCATATTCTACAGTAGCATAGAACACGTTTGTGAATATGAAAGGTCATGTGGAATACCAAAAGTCACCAGGTAGATGAAAAGGCATGAGGAAGTTCAAGTGTCAATGGTAGGCCACGAGTCACTCTCACCCTATAAATATACCTTCATGCCTTATTCAAAGGGGGTGGGGCTTTTGAGAAGTACTCTTTTGGAGATATATACATTGCTTAAGAGAATTTATGTCCTTCTAATTGATACAAGGAGTATTTGTACGTTTCCACTATTGGATTCTTTAGATCTTTTATGTTCTAATGCCATGAGTATTTTCTTCACTTGATGGATTGAATGTTCCTGAAAGCTCTTTCATGTGCGGTTTCCTCATATGCTGTCTCATACTCCAAACTTTGTGTTGCTTCGTATGAATGGTATTTGATTCACTAATTCTATGCTCATGCCAGTGAGCTATTTATTTGGTATTGGTATAATCTGTTTGACTGCATCTTTGTTTATTCTCATAAATGTTTGATCATTGTGAACTAATTTACAATTACTAAGCATTTTATCTTGGCAAACATGAGTCTTATTTGAACCCTGCTAACAGTAACTTTACATAAGATTTATGTTGTTTACAGTTTGGCTATTCATGGTTTATGTGGCATAAAATATTTGTTAATTATTTCCTTGTATTTATTGAAGTACATGTTTTCAATTGAGTTTATATTTCGCCTCCTTCTGAAGCAAGCTGAACAAAACTGAACGGCAACAAGGCCTACATATTGGAAGGGACCCCTATAACAAATGGTGCAGGCTCTAATTGGGAACCTACACCGAGGAGGTCCACCCTTGCTGTCGGTGGAGAATTCTAGCCTGTCAACAGGCCCATAGGGGACTTCGACAAGGCTGCGCCTTATCACCTTTACTCTTCTTGCTGGTCATGCACTGTCTCAGTAGTAGGATCGGTATTGAAAGGACAACATTGAGTTTCATGGTGTAAAGATTAATAGAAACATTCATATTTCTCACCTCATGTTTGTAGATGACCACCTTTTCGTCAGCATGAACATCATCAACGAATGGGTGTTCTTACATAACATCAGCACCTCTTTTAGTGTGGCCTCAGGGTTATATATGAACAAAACCAAATCACTGGTGATTTCCAGTGACACAAAGGAGCCAAGTTGCAGGGAAATTTGTCATCTATTTGGTATTACTATTGTAAATCTCAATGAGGGATTTACTTACCTTGGTTTCCAACTCAAACCCAACAACTACAACAAGTTACAAGGATTGGGGTTGGCTGATTGACAAATTTAAAAATAAATTCATTGGATGGTCACAAAGGTGGTTAACTATTGGAGGCAGGTTGACTCTCATCAAATATGTTTTGCAGAACATCTCTATCTTTTGGATGCAACTTTTTAAGTTGCCCTTAGAGGTCTGTCACAAACTGGGTGCCATTATGGCCAATTTCATTTGGTCATGGACGGATTTAAAGGGAAATCTCCACCTAGTGAGGTGGAAATCCATTGCCAGGCCTATTGAGAGGGTGGCTCGGGTATATTGGACACCCACTCTTTTAATAGATCACTGATTATTAAGAACTTGGGGAGGAAAATGACATAAGACAACATTTGAGGTCACCTCATCAAGGAGAAATATATGCAAGGAAGGCCATTCACTCCATGGCTCAGGGATGGGGCAAGGAGGACCAACAATTCCTCCTACATATGGTGGGGCATGACAAAAAACAAACAACTGATGCTGGGCTTCATGAGATGGGACGTGGGAGATGAAATAACGACGAAGATCGATTTTGATGCCCTGAAAGGATTTCAGGGAAACCATTCACTACCAGTTGACCTCATAACCACCTTGCACAACATGGGCATTCACCATTTTGCTCAAATAAGTAGGTAGTATGTCAATACTCCTCTCCTACAATCCTGGGTAAAGGCAGACGAGCTTGGATTAATCGGTCAGAATGCTATTGAATGGGAGGTCTACCTCACACATCTCTATGATGCTAACATCTCCATCTATGAAGGGGAAGATAGATAGTTGTGGGAGGGTAACATGAAGATAGGCAAGCCAAGTATCAAAGACATATACAACAAGCTTGCTTTGACAGAGTGAGATTTTGATAATAAAAATTGGTTCCAAGCTGCATGGAGATGGGCGATCCCATCCAAACTCATTTACTTTTGTTGGTTGGCATTACATAATAGGGTACTCACTTGGGAGATTCTAAGGTCCGAGCACGTGTTCCCTCTACTAGAACCACAACCAGCCACCTCTTGTTGTGTTTCCCCTTCGCCAAGGAAGTATGAGCAGGGGTAATGGACTGCCAGCATCTGGGTCCACCATAACAACAACAAACTCTACATTCTTGCCTATGTTTCTCGCTCCGTAAAGGCAATAAGTTCCATGCATTACCCTTCTACATCATTTGGTCTATTTGGAACAGTAGAAACTCATATATCTTTGAACAAAAACCGCTGGTGATTCGGGAGGTAATCGTGAAGGCTGTTAATTATTTTCAGAGAACGGTCCCATTACGAGACAGATAAAGAAGAGAAAGATAACAATACAGAAATTGAAGGGTAATATCCAATTGGTCTATTTGATGGGCCAAGCCAATGAAGGATTTGTGGCTATGGAGTAGTCATCATTCTGGAACTTGGGAGACTTTATCACTTCTAGTGGAAGGGTGGGTAGGGCACTAACAACAGAGTCGAGAGCATAGCACTATGGGGTGCTTTTCAGTTTGCAAAATGGTTAAGACACAAGGAAATTTACATACATGGAGATGCCAAAACCATCATAGACTGGGTCAGGGGTCACTCCTCTTTCAACCCTCCTATCCTCTCCAATTGGATGGGGCATATTAGGAGACTGGCTAACAACTTTTAGAACATAACTTTTACTCACATCTACAAAGAGAAGAATCAAGTGGCATACCTCCTCTCAAAGAGCGGTATTCACTTTGAACCAGGTAAGTATTATTTTGCAGCTTATGCACATGGTGAGCTCATGAACTCTAGGTCCTTCTCCTCTTTATAGAGCATATTATCTATGGACACAACATTTTGGGAATATTTCAACTGTGTTACTCCTCGTAGAAATCATATATTCGCTCGTAGATAATATGCTCACAAGCTACAGCTTTTTGTAATTTTTATATGTGTTCTACTGATACAAAACTACTATTAGTGGATTTTTCTACATCTCCTTTAGACAAATATGATTATAAAACAAAAGAACAAAACAGACCGGGAAAAATAAAAAACTCTAAAATGTAAAAAAAGGTGTGAGAATATAATCTCTTTTTATAATAAGAAAAGAAAGCCTAAAAAAAAGAAATGAAAAGAAAAGAAAAAGAAAAAAGGCCATACACACATTACTGGTAGGAAATGGTCACGACCATACATTGCACAAGGGTTTGAAAATTGACTGCATCAACATTGTTGCACAAAGGTTTGAAGACTGACCACATCAACACTGTGGATCGGGAAAGGGCCTTTGTATTGGAAGTTGAAACTCCGATAGCCCATATTTATCAGCGCCGAGGGTCGAGATTCTACGGCTTGGTGAAGGGCCATATAATTATTACGTTGTAGGGCAGAGTCGACGTCTATTGCAAACAAGGCATTGACTCATCATATTCCCTATAGGAGAGAGTTAATTGGTGTTAAGGCCAAATACATTGATCTATGAAAGGATTATTATCAAATCCATGGCATCCAGGCTGTTGATTTGATCTTTTTGGGAAACAATATAGCTCGGGATTTGCTGAAGAATTCAAGTTGCTTCAGAGAACGAGACTTATTCTGGAGATCCATTGCAATTGATGGAATTATTATTGTCGATCGATAGTCTCTTGGGTTCATAGATGTTGGAGGTACTACACACCTAGGACCTTCATTACTGGCACATGCGGACACTTAGTTAGAGCATCCACTAACATGCAAGGCTTCAAAATTGGAATCTTCACCAGATTGGCGCCTTTCACTATCCATGCATGCATGGGACTACATGCAAGATCCTTTCTGCATGATTTACTCCTTGATTTGCTCCTCCTTTCACTCTGCAATTGGCTAGTTCTCTGTAGAACTTCCTGTAGGTGTCGAGTCCTTTCATTGATCATCACTATGGCACATTACCTTGGGATCTTCACCCAGTAATGCTATATCATGAGCATTATAACCTATTTTCTGAATCAATAGTACTTTTTGTTCTTTTGACTTTCTTTTAGTGGTTTGCTCTGCAAAGCTGTGTGTTCAAAATTTACTAACTAGATTCATTTGTGCAAGTTTTCTAACACATTTACATGGTATCAGAACTTGGACCTAGGTTCGATTCCCCCGAGTTGCATTTGAGGGGGGGTGTTGGAAGAATCACCACACCTCTATGGAATCCATAATTTCCACCCTGGGGATCTTAGTTACTGGTTTGGAATGTTACCAACACTTGCGGGTTTTGGTGTAATGGAAAACCTCCACATGGTATCAAAACTTGGACCCAGGTTCGATTCCCGCAAGTTGCGTTTAGCGAGGGGGGGGTGTTGGAAGAATCACCGCACCTCTACAGAATCCGTAATTTCCACCCTAGGGATCCTAGTTACTGGTTTGGAAAGTTTACCAACACCTGCGGGTTTTGGTGTAACGAAAAACCTCCAAATGGTATCAAAACTTGGACCCAGGTTCGATTTCCCCGAGTTGCGTTTGAGGGGGGGTGTTGGAGGAATCACCTCACCTCTATGGAATCCGTAATTTCCACCCTAGGGATCCTAGTTATTGGTTTGGAACGTTATACCAAAACCCACAGGTGTTGGTAAACGTTCCAAACCAGTAACTAAGATCCCCAAGGTGGAAATTACGGATTCCATAGAGGTGCAGTGATTCTTCCAACACTCCCCCACAAACGCAACACGGAGGAATCGAACCTAGGTCCAAGCTCTGATACCATGTGGAGGTTTTCCGTTACACCAAAACCCGCAGGTGTTGGTAAATGTTCCAAACCAGTAACTAGGATCCCCAGTGTAAGGACCTGTGGTCCGTGCGACGGGCAGGGCGACTCAACTACGCGAAGGACGTGCGAAATGTTAAACGAAATGAACCTTGGACGAGTTTATAAGGTGTTGGGCGAGTTGAGGGGGTGGTCCCATGAGTTGGGCAGGCTGAACCTATTCTTGGGCGAAACAACACATTGTGAATGAGTCGGCTTGGGTGTTGGGCATGGGTCGGCCAGGTGACATAACCCGCCACCCGCCCGTATATATTGGAGGGTGTTTGGAGGCAAACAAATATCATTCGATCAACACGAGTTCGAACAAGAAGTTCTGCGGTGAGTGGATGAGCCTGCACGACGGGTGAAACTCGGGTGGAAAACTTGTTAAGAAAAGTCGGGTGAAAAAACTTGTGCAGGAAAAGTCGGGTGAAAAACTCGGGCTAAAAACTCGTGCAGAAAACTCAGGCGAAAAACCCGTGCAGAAAACTCGGGCCAGATCGCGGGCAGAACTCGGGCGATGTCGTTCAGGCAGGATTTGGGTGAGGTCGTTCAGGCAGAACTCGGGTGAGGTCGTCGAGAAGAACTCGGGCGAGGTCGTTGGGCAAGAAACTCAGGCGAGGTTGTTCGGGCGAGCTGAGTGAGGTCATCGGGCGACCCGGGGAAGTCGTTTGGCGACCCGGGTGAGGTCGTTTGAGCAAACCGGGTGAAGTCATGTGGCGACCCGGGTGAAGTTGTGTGGCGACTCACGTGAAGTTGTTCAGATGAACGAGTTTGGGTGGACGTGAGGACGGGCGGCCGGGCGAGGGCGTGCTGTGCATGCCAAAACGAAGAATCGTGCGGACGGGCGACTTGGGTAGGGCACGCCGTGCACGATGAAACGGTGGAAACAGTGAAGTGTTCAGGTTGTGAATGAAGGTGTGACTCGTGTGGAGGCGCTTGTGTGTGGCGACTTGGTTACGACGAGGCGTGCCCAAGTTGGACAAACAACATGATCATGCGACGAGGTAAACGAAGGGTTGGTGAGTCATGCGACGACCGTGCGGAGGTGTCGACGAGCAGGGCAACCGAGTTTGCCGAAGTTGGAAATTTGTCTAAGTGTAAATTTGGGGTTTCCCAAGATTTAACTTGTACTTGTAAAAGAATATTATATATATTGATTCGGGCATACTCATATTGCAAGGAGTTGCCCCTCCCTTTATATTGTTGTGCATTTCTATTGTATAAAGCTGTTTATGTGAACATTATGGGCTTTCACTATATAAAGGACAAAGATAATACTTGGTAATAAAAAATAAATTAAGTATGGAATGTTAGGCGTAGTCTATAATCGTAAGTATTAGTGAAAAGAAAACAGTTGGTAGTGCTGCACCTTGCTATAGTGCGGTTGGAAGACTACCGCAGGTGTGGGGGCGTGACAGGTGGTATCAAAGCTGGTGAAGTGCAAAGGGGATTTGCGGAAGAAGTTGTTCCCACTGTCACTTCGTGACAGGTTGTATTAGAGCTAGTGCTGGGGAGCTGGTGCTGGTGTTGAAGCATTGAAGCTGATACACACTTGCACTTCGTGACAGGTGGTATTAGAGCTAGTGAACTGAATCAAGGAGCTGATTCTACGAAGACCGAAGACTTGGTAGGGAGCTCAAGTTTTGCAGGTGACAGGTGGAATATCAGGGTGATTCAGGTGAATGGTGAAACAGGTTTAGCAAAAGTGAAGCTTAGTGCTTGGACCAAGCTGAACGACAAGGCATGGCAAGTTTGGAAGAATGCGAAGGGAAGCTCTTGCTTACCTTATACAGGTTGAAGTGGATGAAAGAAGAGAATCCTCGAATTCGAAAGGAACTTGAAGTCTTGGAAAAGAATGTTGAAGACGAACTTCTTCAACTTGGTTGGACAATGGAACAAGATGAAGTTGCAGATTGTGCTGACAAGGAAGAGGAAGTCGTGATGATTGAGGATGTTGCAGATATGAAAACGATGGAAGATGAACTTGAGATTGATCAAATTGGATCAGGATTGTGCAGTTTGCAAACATGGACGGATGGGGATACTCACATGGAGGAGCCTCATGATGATGATGTAAGTACTATTGATACTTGTGTTTCATTGAGCATTTGGTGGATGGACCGTATGCAGGGAAGGGCAAAATTAGTTTGCTGATGCACGGGAGAATCTTACCATGGATGTCTATGATGAGACCTTGTATGGAGAAGCAAGAATTGTCGATTGTTGCAGGACTTGTTGGGGTTGTTTGTGAACTTACGGTAGAAAGTACAAAGGCCCGTGACAAGCGAGGAACATGATGATCGTTGTGAAGGATTGGGTCATGCTTTAGCCACATGAAGAATTGGCTAAGTGCCCGACATGACTCATGACAGATTGGAGGGCACACTCTTGAGTTGCTTGGGTGGACTTCTCATGGCCGAGACCAAGAGCAAGTCTTGGTGGAACCTTTAATGGGGGAGCTATGATGGAAGGGACTCGTGATGATGATATGGTTGGGTGACCGAGTTCACTAGACCGAATATGCAAACTTGGATGGGATGACCGATTGTTGTGATGGGTCTACTTGGTTGGACAACATGGGCAACTTAGTCATGGACATTAGCTTGGAGACATGGAGCATGGCAGTCTTATGCAGGGACATTATGCAGGAGCACTTGTAGAGATGTCACTTATGGGCATCCAAGGAGGAGTGCTAAGGCAAGGATGTTGTGCAGGTGGATTTGTTAGTGTGACATGGAGATGTTTTACTTATGAGCCGATGGAGAGGTTGTGCACTCTTGTACAACAAGGCCATGGACTTGGATGGAGTTGTAAGCAAACTATGGAGCATTCCTACTACATGGAGAGCTGAGGCATCTTGCAGAGACCTTTGGGCCGAGACTTGTATGCTTGCTAGAGTGTTGGTTGGAGATGACTCATGGAGCTCATGACGACATGAGGTTGTGACTTTTAGGGACTTCATATATTGTAGACTTGGAGGATCTGATGCATTGAGGAGCTGAAGTTAGAGACTTTGATGCAGAATGGGATGCATACTTCCGCGTACATGTATGGGTGTGGCTTGGAAGAGTGACTTGATGTGGAGGATCGATATGAGACACTTTGGAGTGATGGAGTTACAATGATGATGATGCCTTGGTGGCAACACTTGGGCATGGGTTGAGCCGAGACTTAACCACTTTTGACACATGGGAGCTAATTGATCTATGATCATGGGCAGCACATGGATAGATGAGACAAGTGTATACTTGTTTCTATGGTAGACTTGAGGGATGGCACATTACAGATATGATGGAGGTTACTTCATGGACCTGGATGTGGCGCATCGAGAGTCGGGAGATGATCTCTTCCTTTGAGGAGATTGGACATGTTTTGACACGATGGATGATGCATGTTGGAGTATAGAAAAACATCATGGACAAACCATGTATGCAGACGAGATGGAGAGGCTACTTCATGGACCTGAGCATGGCTTATACTTGTATGGAGATGGATTCTTGATAGAGTTGATGATGTGACAGGATGTTTTGAGAAACAACTGATGATGGCATGAGGATGTGCATTCTCATGGTTTGGGCGTGACAGTTGGATTAACTACCCAACTAGTTCAAACATGAGGGCTAATAGTGTGCAGAGATGTGTTAGCATTATGTTGGAGTATCTTGGCAACAGTTCACACGATGACGATACATGACAAGGTCGACACGAGATGTTGTAGGAAGCATGTAGCTTGAGATGGAGGGGCCAGCCTTCCACGATCGGGAGCAGCATGTGGAGATTGTGACAAGGTGGTTGATGGTCATGGATTGAGATGATTTCCGATGTATGACATACTGATGGAGTATATGCCTTGGTATGGATATCTTGGTGACAAATGGTTGCTGGGATGAGATATTGTCGAGGACGAAAATGACTTCAAGTTGGGGAGAATGTAAGGACTTGCGGTCCGTGCGACGGGCAGAGCGACTCAACCATGCAAAGGACGTGCGAAATGTGAAACGAAATGAACCTTGGACGAGTTTATAAGGTGTTGGGCGAGTTGAGGGGGCGGTCCCATGAGTTGGGCAGGCCGACCCTACTCTTGGGCGAAACAACACATTGTGAACGAGTCGGCTTGGGCGTTGGGCGTGGGTCGGCCAGGTGACATAACCCGCCACCCGCCCGTATATATTGGAGGGTGTTTGGAGGCAAACGACTATCATTCGATTAACACGAGTTCGAACAAGGAGTTCTGCAGTGCGTGGATGAGCCCGCACGACGAGTAGAACTCGGATGGAAAACTCGTTCAGAAAAGTCAGGTGAAAAAACTGGTGCAGGAAAATTCGGGTGAAAAACTCGTGCAGAAAACTCGGGCGAAAAACTCGTGCAGAAAACTCGGGCGAAAAACTCATGCAGAAAACTCGTGTAGGAAACGTGTGCAGAAAACTCGGGTGAGGTCGCGGGCAGAACTCGGGCGAGGTCGTTCAGGCAGGATTCGGGTGAGGTCGTTCAGGCAGGATTCGGGTGAGGTCGTTCAGGCAGAACTCGGGCGAGGTCGTTCAGGCAGAACTCGGGCGAGGTTGTCGGGCAGAACTCGGGTGAGGTCATCGGGCAGGAAACTCGGGCGAGGTCGTCGGGCAGGAAACTCGGGCGAGGTCGTTCGGGCGAGCCGGTTGAGGTCGTCGGGTGACCTGGGTGAAGTCGTGTGGCGACCCGGGTGAGGTCGTTCGTGTGAACCGGGTGAAGTCGTGTGGCAACCCGGGTGAAGTCGTGTGGCGACTCGGGTGAAGTTGTTCGGGTGAACGAGTTTGGGTGGACGTGTGAACGGGCGGCTAGGAGAGGGCATGCTGTGCACGCTAAAATGAAGAATCGTGCGGACGGGTGACTTGGGTAAGGCGCGCCGTGCACAACGAAACGGTGGAAACGGTGAAGTGTTGAGGTTGTGAACGAAGGTGTGACTCGTGCGGAGGTGTCTGTGTGTGGCGACTTAGTTACGATGAGGCGCACCCAAGTTGGGCAAACAACACGATTGTGCGACGAGGTGAACGAAGGGTTGGTGAGTCATGCGGCGACCGTGCGGAGGTGCCAACGAACTGGGCAACCGAGTTTGCCAAAGTTGGAAATTTGGCTAAGTGTAAATTTGGGGTTTCCCAAAATTTAACTTGTACTTATAAAAGAAGATTATATATATTGATTTGGGCATACTCATATTGTAGGGAGTTGCCCCTCCTTTTACATTGTTGTGCATTTCTATTGTATAATGTTGTTTATGTGAATGTTATGGGCTTTCACTGTATAAAGGACAAAGATAGTACTTGGTAATAAAAAAATAAACTATGGAATGTTAGGCGTAGTCTACAATCATAAGTATTGGTGAAAAGAAAACGGTTGGTAGCGCCGCACCTCGCTATAGTGTGGTTGGAAGACTACCGCAGGTGTGGGGGTGTGACACCTAGAGTGGAAATTACGAATTCCAAAAAGGTGTGGTGATTCTTCCAACACCACCCTCAAACACAACTCGGGAGAATCGAACCTGAGTCCAAGCTCTGAGATCGCAGTAAGCCACTAATTTTGGTTCAGTTGATAGAACTAACCCACGTCCTTACAGACTGAGCGTGGAAAGCAGCGGAGATGCTAATTCGCTGACAGAAGCCACGTCAAGGACACTACAAATGAGCGGATCGCAGAAGTTACATTAGATACCGGGGTAAGGGCCGACAGGTTATCCTTGCCGCTGCCAAGGGTTCTCATTCAGCCAATCAGCCGCACTGGGAGCGTAGGGAATCATTTGTTCTATCGGACGAGGTAGGTTGTTCATCCCTTAGGTTGATTGCTATATCCATGGTGGGTTGAGATTCAAATCCAATATGCTGGCAGGATACATCCAACACATGAGACATTAAAGGGACGCTTTAATTACACATGATCAAAAAATCATTTGCTTGTTATACAAGTATTGGGAGGTGTCATTATATTTGTCCTCGGTCCATCAGAGTTGCCAGCGCGAGGGAGCCATTCGTATCCTATTGTTGGGCGATTTATGGTGTATGGTGTTCTCACTCATACGCTTGGAAGAAGTCATATAAGAAATAAAGCGATCTTACATAAGCTATCTGCAAGGCACTTAAAAATTGTTTGGGGAGATGGTCAACGCTATTAGCATTGGCCATCCAGACAGGATTCCAAACTTGAACAGGTTGTGAAATTGTTTGCTGATTGGAGGTCCGGGGTGTGATTGATTGCAGGCTTTCCTTTGTTAATACCGTGTTGGTGGAGTGAAGTGCCCATTACACAATGGCAACTGGAAATCATATGTTACAGGAACATTTGTTGTGCGAGTGGGAAGATGACGGCGAGAAGATTCTTCTCTCGTCAGATTTGCTGTGAATGAGAGAAATTGAATTAGTGAATCATCCTACAGTGGCTCCACACGCTATCGATGTATACAGTAATCTTTGAGCGCGGTCCATATATTCCCTACAAAGAAAACCGTTGAAGCTACGAGTTGAGAACCATTCGTCCATAGTGTAGGAGTTGGGCCCAAAAACTATCGTAGTAGAAAGTAGGCCGAGGGCCATTTATACACGTAAAGGACCATACAATTTTGCGTAGACTAAGAGGTCAATTCATGCAAGAGCATCGAAGAGCTGTGCCATCCAGTCAACGCACTAGTGCTTGTGGGCCATCGATTCATCACAGGTGCTAATGGTATAGCAAAAAATAAATAAAAACACAGAGTCAAGGACCATACACTCGTTGTGCATAAATTGGGAGGTCATGAGGTCACAGACACCAGCTCAAAGGAGATTCAAGCCTTCAGGTGCCACCTTATAATTATAAAGGAAAAATAAAGGGGTTGACATCGGCTGGAGACGTCATTTCAATATTGTAAACCTTATTTACTTAATAGATTTTCCCGTTGCTTCTATTATATTTGAGAATTATCCCCGTATAGGAAATCAAGGTTATCATATAAATTATATTTGAGTAGTATCCCCGCATAGGAGATCAAGGTTATTATTGCAGGAGAATATTGCTCTTGCAGAAGTTTATTACCCAAGGAGAATAATGTCATTATTTTTATAAGGGTTTATTATCTTTGCTTAAAGGAGGTAAATCAAAGAAAGTTAAGGAGAGAAGGAAGATCAAGCATTAAAATCTATTGATGGAAAGCCATAATGTCATCGCTTTACTTTTGGAAACGCCTTAGGAATCAACATAGTAGTACATTTGTTGGTCCTCTAGGCTGCAATATTTCAGTGGATAAGAAATGGCAACAACTTCCATATCAGAAGCAAGAGTAGAACAATAGGCCTTTCTCTCAAAAGATCCATGCTATCCTTTGATAGTCAAAGCATATCCAAAAGGAAGATGTAAGAAGAAAGTGTCTCTTTGAATTTGGATCCAAAATGCAGAAAACAAAGTTAGAAGAAGCCTTCCCATTGTTAGACATATTATACATGTCTTTATGTCTCATAGAGTAATCAGATTGGAAAGGGTCAAGTTGGGCCTTGAAGCCATCCATGCTTACTTTGATACAGCCTTGGTTCTTGGAGCATTCTTGTGAAAAAGTTGAACTCATAGCTGCCGCTTGTCTCAATAAAATCTTAGCCTTAACAATGCCGCTACCACCCTACATGATGATGTCATGAGGAGGATTTTTCGGGTAATGGTTGGAGCCCTGCAAGGATTGGAAAATATCAACCTTCTTACTTTCTCTCAAAGGTGAAAAACTTTAGAATATGGAAAAATCTAGATTCGTTATACTTATGCTGGACCTAGAATGTGATGACTTAATCCTTCAGATGCTCCAATGCTTTTGCACCAGCATTACAACATCTCATCCAAAATTTGTCAAAACAGACATGCAAAAGATCATGTCCCTAATCTTAGGATAAGATAAGTCCATCTGCAAACAATTGAGGTCCAAATTGTTGGCCATGGAGGGAAAATCTAATTGTATCACCTGTTGCCTATGTACTAGTTGAGGGGTTGGTCAAACAGAATATCAAACTACTTAAAAGGAAGTTGACCACGGAGGAACTAACATGAATTTGTGGGGAAAACAAGAATGAACTAATAAGGAAAAGCCTATGCTTTGTATGCAAGGGATCTTGGGCACTTAACCATTCATGTCCATGTGATAGGAAGGAGGCAACAAGGACAAAACCAGAGGAAATTCCTTCAAACCATGAGGGTTCATTTGAAGGATTCGAGCAGTCAAATACATATGGTGAGCAACAACACAATGTTATTCAAAGAGACTTGCAGGACAAGCCGATGATAATTAGTCATCTCGACAAAGTACACGGGGAAAGGAAGGGGGTAATTCTTCCTAACAATATGGTAAACTCTTATCTCCACGAGGACATCCATGAAGAGTATGAGAAATCAAGTGTAAATAAGAGTCCACCGATGCATCCATGTTTGACAACCAAAGAGGATGGACAAAAAATTGTCCCAACAAGTGAAGAAGGCGAAGAAGAATACATTCAAGCAGACTCGAATGAGGAGACTGCGATGGTAAACCAATATGATGCTCATGATCATAAGGAGCATCATGAAAAATATAGTATGCAAGATGAGCCATTTCTGGAGAGTCGGTCAAAGGTTCACTGGAGCTATGATAGTTGAGCATCCGGTGCAGACATATACAAAAGAATTCAGCAGGGCACCAGAATGGTCAGTGGAGGATTTTCTGGAAAAGAGCATGCATTTCAAGAAAATCTTATGATGTTGAAGCAGAGAGTCTGAGACACAGTCTTATAAGAAAATAGAAAAATTGAGGAGCTCATAGGGGTATGTGTCAAATCAATGACCAAGTTGTCCAGTGTTGACGAACAACTCAAGTCTCTAACAAGGCAAAGAGGAGGTTGGGAGTTCCAGAACAAACCTCTACAGGAATACATAGATAAGGCTTGCAGCACTACAAACCTGCCTTTATACATTGGGGATAATAGGGAAAAGTTATACATATGGATCATGTTGGGTGATCGGGTGGAGTGACATGAGTTGATTTAGCATCAACATTGTAGGCTTATTCCATGTGCAGGAATTCATGCATTATATCCTTCCCACGAGATGGATTGGCGAGAGATTATGAGTTGGAACTCTATTGATAGGATACTCTTAGCCAAGGGTATATTGCAGCTTGGGCCCTTAAGCACGAGCAATGATGGAGGGCTAAGATGGTGTCATAACTAACAACTCCCAGGACTTAGGTGGCATTGGGATCCAGGAGAATCCATTAGGCGCAAGATTGACAAGAGGATTGTTTGGGATCCATGTATCGAAGGATCCATTCAGGATCATTTAGCATGGAGGCATGGAATAGCACTCTGGGTTGTATGGGGTCCTGGTATCAATATATAGACGATTTTGTTGTGGACAGAAGTGGATTCCCTGAGGGCAAAAAATCTTTGGGTGGGAGAATTTATAATATTCCCTTTTTTGGATATGGTCAAAGTGGACGAAACCTGCTCATGGTGTTTACCGTGGTATTTTCCCATGGCATTGCCTTCATTTTTCAAGGGAAAACAATAAAGTAAAATCTTTAGAGAGTCCATCAAGCCTATAAAAGGGGATAGGATCCTAACAATGTGATCATCGAGAGTTATCCATCTATTTTGTCTTTGTTGAGAACTTGGCAAGGCCAGTTCTAGTTTGATCCCAGGGATGAAAACCTCGTGGAAGTAACTTGCCTAGTGGACCCATCCAAGGTCTACGATTGTGTTTCAGTATATTTAATTTCTCTGTTGATAGACATCCATACATGCCCCAGGCATGGTCTTTAGTAGGTCTTGTGTGGGTATGTAATTTTGTTTTTCAGTTATTTACATAAATAAGAGGTTGCATTCTCAGATCTATTTTCTGTTTGGTGTTTTTAATGCAAGAATTTTATTAGAACACCTAGAGTGTGCTAGATCTGTGAAAAAAGTTGATGTTTGGGATATTACGCTTACAAAATCATCTAAGAAAGCACTTCTTTCCATCCCAAAAAAGAATGTCTCCAAGCAAAATTTCATTCCAAGAGTGAAATTGCACCACAAAGATCACATCTTAACCATTGTAGCGAAAAAAGGGCTAGTTTGCACTTCATAGGAGAGAAAATGATTCACTTATGCAATGATGATTTTGGAAATGAGGGGAGTCTCTATTTATATGAGACTTACCCATTCATTTCTCACAAATATATGACCTAAATCCCAAATTACAAGTTCACTTTGAGTGTTCCACAAGAAGTGGCTTACAATCATATCTTATAGTTCAAAAACATAATAAAATTGCTAACATGCCATAAATACCCACACATGTGGGATAAAATCATCAACTACCATGATGTCATCCTCCAATTGAGCTCTAAACACCATCATAATGTGTTAAGTGGGCCAAAGAGTGCTCCACAATCAAGAATATGCTCCATGCCAACAAGAAAAGCCTTCAAAATACCACAATGTCAAAACGTCATGCTCAAGGTGCCACCATGTCACCCTCTTAAGGGATAGAGGGGTGACATGGCACTCTCTCTCTCAAGTTTTGGTGCACTCCAAAATGAGGTACAAACCCTTCCTTGTCGTCTCAAGGATGACCATCATCATTTGGACTCTGGAACAAGAAATGCCAAGCAATAGTGTCAATGCCAACCTAAGGGCATCTTGGGTTCATTGGGTACATCATCAAGTAAACACAACACCAAGCATAGTGAGCTCAATGTTTTAGCATTTGGGATACCTCAGGGTGTCTTGCATCACATGGAGTCATAAAAAGGCCCAATGCGTTGCTTTGGATGGGAAAAACTACATTTGCAAGGTCATTTCCTCTCTCTAGGATGTGTAAAATGACCTAGGGCATGCTGCAAAATGGAGTAATAGTAATATCTTTAAAGGCCTTTGTTTTTGTATCAATACCACTAGGAAAAATCCCCTCAAAATCAAGTGAAATTCACCAATCATTAGGGACAATCACCATGGATACATCATAGTGAACAATACTTAATGTTTGGGACACACTAATACTTCACATAAAGAACACCTTCAAATGCTTAACTAGTCCAAGTCCCATAAGAGTTAACTCCCTCTTTGATTTAGGGATGGCTATGTGTTCATCCTTGTTAAGTGTTTCTAGCCCTTAAGGGGAAGTGACATGTCCTGAGTCACCCCATCAATCTATAGGTGTGTGTGAAAATGGTGGTAGCTAAGGGTAGTGACTTAAGGGCAAGGTGCCATATCCATGGAACTAACTTATGAGGGTCCCACATTTTGAGTGTATAGATGTAAAGAGGAAGCAAACATAGAGGCATGAGATACCCTTTCCTTGGCCTACCTTTTCCAACCCTTTCGTGCACCTTTTACTTTATTATGATATGCTTTGATCAAAGAGCATAGCTCAAGAGCCCAAGCTAGATTTTTTTAGATCCAACATTGATTACCCCTTATTGAGGCAGTTTATTTCTCATCAAGGTTGGGACGGTACAAGAGTTTCTTTTATGAGATGAAGCATCATGTGCTTGAGGAATTGGGTGATGGTTAAAGGGGGGTGTGGTAGAGCTCATGCAAGGATTTTTCCTATGCACTAATTAATTGTCCCATCCATCTTTTGCATTTTATCATTTTTTTCACTATGGCCATGTTGCCCACCAAAAGTGGGTACCCCTAGGAGAGATTTTATCCTATTCATCTTCTTCCAGCTAGCAACCAATTGTCCCTAATACCCACTTTGTATTCGATGTGATGTGCCACTTTATCTCCACCACCTGCACCAGTTGTATGTTTTCTCACCCATTTGTCAAGAGCACATATTAGGACATAGGCAATACAACCCAAAAGGTATCTTTTTCATTGTGCAATCATGTGCTTATGATTGTTTTTCATTTGGGCATTTTGGCATGGACTATTGGGTGGCATAGAAGAAGGAATGGCTTTGACCGTGGTTTTGTTCCCTTTACTTAAAAGGGGGCTTACCTAAATCCTAATCCAGTGGGATCTGCGTTGTTAGCCTATGGCTTTAGGAAGCGCACTACTTGGGAAACCTTGATTTTGGTAGCATAGTCCCATTTTGCTATTCCATATTTTTCACCCCCCTCTGCACATTACGAGCCCTATTTCACCTTTTTCCTTCTCTGGGTTCACAGGGCATTGGGACACCTCCCACCCCTTGTCCACATATCAAGGTCAAGCCTAGAAATGTTGCCCCTAAGGTTGATGGCAATGCAACTAAAAGAAAATTAATAACATATCATGGCCACAATCAGGAAACACAAGAAAAAAATTATAAAATCCATATTAAACTTCTACAATATTGTTTTGACATACTTCCACTGGTTTAACCAGAGCTTTCTCTTTGCCCGATCTCATTTAATTTATATGCCCAAAATGTAGCTTGCAGCACCAAGTTCCTTCATGTTGAATTTCGAAGACAATTGGGTCTTCAAATCCTGGATAATTTTTTTCATTTCCAATCAACAACATATCATACACATACAAGACCTAATAAATAACACAATCACCAATTAATTTAAAATATACATAGTGATCCGCTTTGCTTTTGTTGAAGCCAAGTCCCCGTATATATGTATCAAATTTCTGATACCACATCTTTGGTGACTGTTTTAACCCATGAAAAGACTTTTTTAACTTGCATACCAATTATTTCTTTCTCTTCACAACCAAGCCTTCAAGTTGCTTCATGTAGATCTTTTCTTCCAGATCCCCATGAAGAAATGTTGTCTTCACATCCATCTGTTCTACCTAAAAATCAAAAGCAACAACAGATAAAAATGATATAATAGAAGCTACCCTGGCAACAAGAGAAAAAATATCACAAAAATCAATTCCCGACACTTGGGAATAACCTTTTACAACCAACTGAGCTTTGTATTTCTCCACCTTGGCTTTTGCATTCATCTTCTTAAACACCCATTTGCTTCCACTAGGTTTATTTCTAGCTGGCAACTCCACCAGATCCCAAGCTTCATTTTTGTCCAAAGATGCCATTTCATCAACCATGGCCTCTTTCTAGAGTTTTCCATCCTCTGAATCTATTGCTTCCCTGACAGTTCTGGGATCATCATTAGTAATAAATAAAGAAAAATTTGAACAAAAAACAGATGGACTATACCTTTTTAGTTGCCTTCTTTTTCAAACTAATCTTCTCACAGTTGGAGTTTGTACCTCTTCATCTTCTAATTCTTGTTTTGTTGTAGTTTTTGATTCTTCCTCCTTTGGCTCAAACTCTATGTTCTCAGGTTCCTTTGGTAGGACTTGATGTTTAATAACATTTTTCACCTCTCTAAACGCCACATCCCGACTATACACAACATTCCTTGTTTCTCTGTTCCAAATCTTATAACCTTTTGAACCATCATTATACCAAATAAAGGTGCACCTTTCATATTTACTATCCAAGTTGCTTCTTTTCTCCTTTGGAACATGTACATATGCATGACAACCAAATATTCTTAGATGTGAAAGAGAGGGTTTCTTTCCATTCCACACCTCATGTGGAGACTTACCCTCCAACGCTAATGAAGGTGATCTATTAACCAGGTAACATTTAGTCTCCACCATCTCTGCTCAAAATTCCTATCCTAACTCGACACCACTGAGCATGCTTTTTTCTTTTTCTAGCAACGTCATGTTCATTGTTTTTCAAACTTCGTTTTGTTGAGGTATGTATGAAGTAGTCTTCTGTCATGCTATACCACACTTTTTACAGAACTTTTCAAATTCCTTCTTGTAGAAATATCCACCATTATCTGTCCTCCGCACCTTTATCTTCTTCTCTGTTTGGTTATCCATCAAGCCTTAAATTCTTTAAACCTATCAAAGACTTCAAATTTCTTCTTGAGGAAATTATGTAGCCCACCATAAAGTACCAATGCTTAATAAAATGCAAACATTATAATTAACCAAAGCATATAACTTAATATCCACCTAAAAGGCTCTTCACACTTATTTAATATCCACTTAACATATGTGAGCACCTCACTGCACTAACCAAAATATGTATTGGTCCTTTTATAATACATTGACCACCCAAAAGAAAATTCAATGTAGCAATCAATGCACACTAGGAATGCACGGTGTTCAGAAAATCGAAGGGTAATGCTCCATATATCACTTACGACCTTTCACACATCCTTAGGGGAATTTTGAGGTCTAAAATGGACCTCCTAAGAAAAATGTACAACCAAAATAAAATTTATATGAAGCAATAGGATTCAAGATGATGATGTCAATCATGGGGGACGATTCACCATTTTTGGAGTAAAAAAGTAAAAAGATTAAAATAAATTAAAATAATAAAACTATTTTTTCAAATCATATTTTCAACTTATCTCCCTAAGGTTTTACTCAAATTTTGAGTGGGAGTACTCGTTGGATGCAAAATTTAATTCCTCATCCAAAAAGTACCCATGTTGCATACTTTTGATGGACCCTGCTACACGAAAAATGAGAAATACATGAAAAAACATGATTGCAATCATATTTTTCATGTATTTATTATTTTTCGTGCAGCAGGGTCCATTGAAAGTATGAAACATGGGTACTCCTTCGATGAGGAACCAAATTTTGGATCCAATGAGTGTTTCTTCTTGAAATTTGAGTAAACTCATATAGAGATAAGTTGAAAAAATAGTTTTTTTCTTTTTTCCCTCTGAAATTTGATTATGTAATCTAATCTTATTTTATTATTTCCACTAATATTTTATAATTTCCTTAGGAGGCCCATTTTAGACCTCAAAATTTCCCTAATGTGAACATCTACAGCCTGTAGCAGATTCATTTGGTCTTCAACACAACATGAACAATCTATATCCCAACAGCCACACCTGCACGCTTATGCAGCAGAATCTCAGTCCATGCTCGCCGCAACATAGTTATGCAACATTCATGGTCTTCCACAGAACAACATTCAACATTTAACACAATATTCACTGCTTTCAATCGACCATAATCAAAATTGCTCCAACGCAGAGGGCTCAACACTTCTCTCATGGTATTAGCATTCAATGAATGCAAAGGGTTCACGGTCTCAGCATTCACTGAACACATAGATTCAACGTACAAGAGATAGAGTTTAATCAATAAATCAACTAGAGGGATAGATAATCGACAGAGCATTCAATGCACAAAACAAGGAATCAAAGACAAATTTTCTATCAAGGGAGACAGGAGTTACATGGAGTAGAAAACTAGATTTGGGAGTTGGCTCTGATACCATGTCAAACCAAGAGGTAACTCCATGAATTGGTTTGTGCTTTGGATTAACATGGAATATGGATATATACATGGAGAAGGAGACTATTAGGTTTCATCTCCCAATGTCTCTTCGTCTTTCAATTATCTTTACTTTTCTATTTACAATATTTACATGGATTTACCTAATCCTAAAGATTAGGTGTCAAGAACACACTCTCATTGACAGTCTCCCTTACTTTGGTTGCAATTGCAGTTTTAGTTTGGTGAGTTTTCCCAACTATCACTTTTGCACACCTTTGCCTTCACAAATGTCGCTTTCATGTTTACAACCGTCGCTTTTGCACACCTTCCACTTTAATAAGTGTATTTTTCATGTTATCTTCACTCTGGCATGTGTCACTTTCAAGGTCATTCTCATTTTTGCAAATGTCGTCTTCATGTTTTCCTCTTGCTCATTGTAAGTTGTAAAGTGATCTGATTTAGAATATTACTTTGCAGTGCTAAGATCTTCCTCGGATTATAAACAAAATGCTTTCATTGTGCTGAAGGATTCATCAATTTTTGCAAGTTAAATGAAGAGTTTTTATGTTAATTTTATGTGAAATTTAACATAAACCAGAAACTGAACAACAACATAAATCATGTACAAAACATCATAAAAAACACATTACAAAAAGCACAAGATAAAGGAGTTCACCCCTCCTAGGCTACGTATCCTTGTTCTAACTTCTAATGGCTTGGGCCTCTCTATTATGCTCAAAAGTGTAAAAATATGTGTTTATAATGCTCAAATGCTTGTGAAACCTATTCCAATGAGTCTAGAATACTCAAAAATGGCTATCTAACCTCTTTTCTCATCCAATTGTTGGAAAACTGAAGAAGTTCTGCCTTCTCCTAGTTCTCCCACTATTCGTTCCACAAAAGGGACCAACTATATTGTATTGTGCCAAATAACCATGTTTTTCATCAAAAAAGAAAACATATTGATATGGGCTGTTAGTTCATTAGGGAGCTCGTAAACAATGGAGAAATCTACTTGGAATCTTGTAAATTGAAAGAATGATTGATTGACATATTTACAAAACCATTGACAATATATGTATTTGAGTTTCATAGAAAAACTTAGGTGTTTGTAAGCCTAGCTGATATGTAGACCAGGAGGCAATAATGGGCATATTTAAGATCCAGTGTTAGACATAATTACTCTGGGTTACTCCCACTTGGTATTTTCTAGTAGTTTACATAGAGTGTAGATTTAGTAACAATAGTTATGCAAGTGTGAATTGAAATTAGCATATCCATTATTATGGTTCTAAAAATCTTTATAGATGATTCTCCATGAATTTTCGAGTCTATTTAGTCAAGTATTCTCAAAAAATTCAATCAATTGGAATTAGTGAACCATAGCTTTATTATGTGCTATAGCAGTCTAGCTTCCTCCTTTATCTATTATAAAGATTTCTTTAAATTGAAATGTGGAATGAGACCTTCTCAATGATAATAGGTAATTTCCATATAATATATTCAAGATGGCAATTAGTAACTAAAATATCTTTAAACTTTCCATCCACAAAATTTTATTGTAACTACCTAACACAAACAAAATAAAACCAACTAAAACATGATATTCTAGATTTCAAATCAAGAAAAGCAGCAACTGACTGCAATATGCAATAGCACCTCCCAGCTGCAAATACATAAAACAACCTGATGTTTCCTGTTTTAATGTTAACAAATCCAAGTTTCAAGAGATGTACAATTTACTCCTTTTCATTGTCTTTTTTCCCTCCGTTTTACACTCTCCATGTAATCTTGGTTTATAACGGATTAAATAATAGAATAATATTATATAACGGTTAATATGTAAATAAATTGATTAAGTCAATAGCTGAAGAAAACATAGCTTTGAAACTCAGATTAGAAAAGCTACACTTACCAGCTTTTTTGTACTCTCCTAATACAATATAGCAGTTAGCAGCCGAGTCTGGCTTCTCGATAACCAAGAAAATTTCTGCTGCTTCTCTCAACAAGCATTTTGCAGATTCAGGATTGAGCTCAAGAAGTCTCTGACCAGACTGTCGGAGGCTTGCAGCTTTTGCCCATTTGGCCATATTTGATTCGCCGGCCCTCTCAAAGCAGACAATAGCCATGTCATAGTTTTGTTCGTTGAACATCTACACAAATTTTATAAAGATTACAATGTTAATTAATGAAAACTTTGTTTCATAGGAAAGAAATAAACGCAATTGCGAACTAAGAATAGCTAACTAACTATTAAAACAAAATTACTTCTTATGTTTCGAATCTATAAGGATGGATACACTCTGCTAAAAACTTCTTACCGTTACGCTAGTAAACGTTTTACACAAACTAGTAATGAAAAGTTCAATTCAGTAGAATATTTAATACTAGATACCTGATCTTGGTGATTATGGTATACTGTAAATATTTATGTAAATAATTAAATTGGAAGAAATACAAAGATCACGTTTAGCAGAAAGGAACGAGAGTATTGAATACTCGATATACCTATTTTGTAAATATTTAAATGGAAAGAATAAAGAAAAAAAAAATAAAATAAAATCAAAATATATATTTACATGTAATCCTGATTAATAAAACTAAATAAAATTACTAAATCAAAATCATTTCTCTACCTAATATTACATTGAAAGCCAAAACAAATTAACTGAAATTATAGATTTAAATTAAAAACTCCTTGCCCCAGAGCCATTAATATTACAAAAATATCTTATAAACATATTCTAATGTAAATGCCTATTTAAGAAAGAAATTAAGATTCTCAAGTGTTGATTTTCTAATTTAATTTGTTTACAATATGGCAGTATTCACTGAAATCACAAGTTTGAGAGGTGAACTCTTCACAATCGAAGTGTTTAAGGGCTTTAGAGGGTGTTGAATCCATAAATACAGTCAAAACCAGTTTAAATCATAGCTATCAAGTTCTAGTTCAAGTTCTAGTTCGCATTGATAACATAAAAATTTGGATGAAAATTTTTCAATTCGAAAAAAATTAGAGTATATATCTTAAACATTTAAATATATATACTCGTTTTCTTGTAAAAACAACGCCTTGTCATTTTCTTCCCATTCATTTTGAAATTTAAATAATTTTAATCAATATAAACAATTTTAAAATTACAGTTTACTTACCAAAACTACAACCACACTTGTTGGTCTTATCTCCAAAATCTCTGATCTTTTCAAAATTCAAAACTTCCCTCTTACTTTTAAATCTTATCTAAAAAAGTTTTATGGTTAATATTTATTTAGAAAATAAATATTCAAAACTCGAAACCACCCAACTTTAATTTCAAACTTTATCTAAAATCTTTTATAATTAATACATTTTTAAAAATTAAATATTCAAAACTTATTTTTATAAGGTTCTTCTTTATATAAATATATTATATTTAAAAAATCAATTAAATATTCTAAAATTTACTCTTCAAGATTTTGCTCAAATTCTTTATTTCCTTATTATCTAAGTGTTTTAAACCCTTTAAAACAACACTAGAATTAAAAACTAGAAAGTTTTCTCCACTCCCAATTTGTTTCCATTTCCTACTTACAATCCCAGAGCCTTTCCATTTCTTACCTACCATCCCGCAGCTATCTGTTTCGTGCTTAGGGATCACTGCACTTACTATTTTCAGGGATGCAAATTAAGAAATCCCTACAATAAACTATAAACTGTGGTTACAGATCACTGCACTTACTATTCTCAAAAACTCAAATTAACAAATCCCTACAATAAACTATAAACCATAAATTTTCTGTCATCCCTTACTATTCTCAGAGACATGCAAATTAACAAATCTCTGCAATAACCTATAAACGGTGAATTTTCTGTCATTTGAGCGAAGCTACAATGAACCTAATCGATTTTTCATCTCATTTTTTATTTATTTCTCTAATACTAACGTATTGGGTAATTATGGTTGAAACAACTAAAATAAAAATTTAACCACAAATTTTCTTTACAACTAAAAATCTGCCACTCCGAAAAATCACATTTAAAAACTACTCCAATACAAAAACTCAGCCATTATTAACAAGTTAAGAAAGACTGGGTTCGAACATAAATTTAGCAGTGTGCAGGGTCCTCTCATAAATGCATACAAAATGTTTCTATGAACTTGGAACTTACATATAAATACCATGGTCAGTGTCACCGTAACTTAGAAATATAAACCAGAAGTATTATGCAATGCAACCTATGTTACACGTCCATCGTATTGGATATCCCAAGTGAGTACATGAACATATCATTTGGTGATATATCCATCCTATTGAATATCTCGGGTGAGGACATGAAAATGTCCATTGCAAAAACTCCCAGCATTCATCACCATGAACTATGCAATAAAAGTCACACTTCCTGGCTCACTATTCTATGAATACATTTCTCCCGAGGATGTTTCAAGTTTTAAGTTTAGGTCTGTTATTTTGTTATATGTTAGAAAGAGTATCACAACTTGCAATTCATCACTATATAGTATAAACTATATAGTTTCGCGAATATTATTCATTCCCAGCTAACCTCCTCAATTGGTTTCTTGAACCATTCTATTAGGTTTTTCTTTATTTCCTTGTTTTCTAATTTTCTTGTTATAATATTGCTAAGTTTATATTTTTATTATTATTTTCAATATATGTAATCTATCATTGTTATTATATTTATATAAGGGCATTGTTATTATATTTATATAAGGGCTTTTCCATGTAGAATATTGGACTATCTTGATCAGTAATTGTATTTGTATTTTTGTAAGCTATGACATTTATTTGGTTAACATGTTTATAGAATTTGGGATAAAGTACAACAAATTTTTCTATAGAGAATAAGATATGAAGTTTACTTTTATGTATATATTTTTTTGCAATTAAGAATGATCTAATGATGTTGGGTTGATCTTGATGTAATTTGTCCATTAATTTATCTCTTTCCATGTAATTTCCACATTTTTATTAATTAATTTTGCGTCCTCACTAGCATTAATAAAAGCATTATTAATATCTAGATGGATAAGGACTAATAAATCAGAAGGGATGGAAGGTGAAGTTAATAACTTAGGTGTGAGGAACTATATGACCAAAAATATTCACAATTGTTTCTAATGACAAACATACTTGAAGCATTTCTCTTTTTTATTGAACTAGCTTCCTCTCTTCCTGATATGACTAGTGCATCTCACTCGTTGGGAGAAAGTACAACTAAGACCATTCAATTTAGAATCCTTTTGGTTAAGAATTTTTAAGTGAGGCCTATATATTGTGCCAAAAGAGCTTAGGAGTTTCTCCTAACCCCAACCATTATTGTGTGCACTACCATATCCACAAGCATGAGCACAAACATAAACTTATCATTGGAGAAACTTGAATCCTAGTGGGGGTGATATTAGCACCTCATTTTCAATAATTTGAAAACACATTATTGACCATACTTGGTGCAATTAAGCACAATGAAATAAAAGATGTACTATGACAATTTAAGAGAGTATTATAGAATATGTGCAATCACAACAGAGAATGTAACACGTAGTTTAACATGAACAAAACAATAATCATATGACATACTGTAACATATTAAATTAGATAATCAAGTGTTGTGTGTGGAATTATAACAAGATATTGTTCATTTGTATTGTTATAAAATAATGAACAATAGATGTATAAATTTATAAATATTCAATGAAAGACAATGAAGGGGTGAATGGGATTGCTAAGTACATATATGTCAATACTAAGTGAGGGTGAAATGGTTACTCTTGTAAAAAACAAGATGAAAGCATATCTAATCTAATGTCTAATGACTTAAAAAGTTAATGTGAATACTAGAATGACCTCATTATTAAGAATACACAATACTAAGACCAAGATGAGAAATGTCACACATGAGGGATCTTGGGAGGGACCCTCAACACATGTTGGTACTACTACCATCTCTTGTAGAAGAGGAGGATGGAATGTCTCTCATTAAAAATGAGATATCAATAGTTGTTCCCATCCTAGCATCCAAGGTCAAAGAAGAGAAGCTCTTGATAAATCACAAAGTAGAAGAGTTGAATTATGGTATGCCTCACTATATGGATGGAACCCCTCACCATTGAGTGCTAAACGAAATTGTCTATTCATTGGTGCTAAGTGAATTGTCTTGGGATTTGACGAAACAACTCAACAATGGTCTTACTAGCAAAGGTCAGATGGTTTCTTGGGTTTCATGGATCTCATCGTTGTGGTGGTGTTGTTGTCTATTTCTCTCTTAGTAGAGCATCCATAAATATTCAAGGAGAATCCATGCAAGAAAAAAGATATATAGCTCAAATATGTACATTCACTATTATCATCAAAAAGTGTGCTTACAATAATTGAGCATTCCAACTATGTAAGTGAAGTAACTCTTTGTGTTCCTACCCTTGTGAAAGAAGGTTGGGAGAGCTAGTCATGCTAATGCAAGATCAAGTAGAGAGAAGAGAACAAAAGAAAATTCAAATTAAGATGCTAAATTGATGCCAACGCTTTGCCATAGAGGGGCAACGCTGCATATGCAAGGTCATCACTCCTCCCCAGAAGTGTCATATCGCCTTTCCATTATGTGGAGTAGGTGTTATGGAAATTTCACAACTGAAATCTTATTGCAACAACTAGGAATTATTTTTCTAATTGTTCATTAATTTAACAATTTATCTGCTACTGCAAATACCAAATAATTCACACTGCAACCTAAAAACTTGGTAAAATCGATGCAACAGTTGAGGGTTTTTATTATTATGTAGTGGTGAGAAATTCTGAGTAAAATTGAATGCGTAAGACAAATTTTGTCTCACTCGACACTGATCCAGCTCCGAAACTGGCTCTGAATGGGCTCCATGAAACCCCTGCATCTAGGATGGATACAAATACATTATTCCTACCAATCATAATCTTCATGAGTAGTGAAGTTTATTTGCACTAATAGACTCCCTAGTTATATTCTCATAATTTAGGATAGCAAGGAAATAATTCTTGTAGATTGTACGTTTCAGTCTCAATGGTTCTTGTCCCCCATTAGGATAGCATCCCATTTGAGTCATCTTTTGACCCCATTTTCTCAATTGGTAAGACACTAGCCTTCCTTTAGTCTACTCATCCACCTTATTCCTTGAAACATACCAAATTGTTTTGCTAGAGATTTTTCTTCATTTCACCTCTGGCTTTATTATATTATTTCTAGTAATCCTATTATAGGGAACACCCCATTGATTTGAAAGAGAGCTAGAGCTTTGAAGAGGATTGGTGAGGTGACATTGGACTCCCTCTTGATTCCTCCAATCCCTTGCTTGAGATTTAGGGCATTATCTCTAGAAGTGAGGTTTTGATAAGTTCTAGACATAATTCCATAGATGTGGAATATAACTAGAGAATATTCAAGCCAAAGAAACCAACAATTTGTTTTCTGTTCACTAATCATTTCCCTTGAAGCACTATATAAAAAATTCAAGCAACCCCTATGGCATCTACCAAAATCACACTATGAAGGAAGAGAATACTAAACAAAATGGGTATTAAACATTTTAGACCCATCTGAAAGAGAGATTCTTTGAACTCTCTTGCCAACTCTAGTTGTGCCAAGAGGCACTCTCTCTACCGAGTTTGATAGAGTTTTTGTAAAAAAAAAAAAAAATGTTTTGACAACCAATACTTTTTCCCATAATATTCTTATGTAAAAAGTATATATATAAACTATTTGACTCAAGATTTTGGAAACCCATGATCTTTTCCCCAGTATTTTTCTTAGTTAATTGACCTTTCAGATTAGTAACTTCTTTTTACATTGTTTTTATTAGTTTCTCCCCTTTTTCTTTTTTTTCTTTAGGCCTATCCCTAAATTTTAAATCTACAGAGCTTATAGGTGAAATTAGACATTTGGTTCATTTATGATTCCTCCTGTTCTTTGATTAAATATGTTGATCATTGAAACCCTATTGTTCTTTCTTTGAATATACTGATCTTTGTTAACTTTTTGTTTTTCTAGAATAATTATAGCTAAGCGTGTTTACATGGGAAAGGAGGTTAAAATTTTACAGTTTTTAAATTATAAATATCGCGTAGCTAGTAATTAAATTTATAATTTGATTAATTTGTATTTTATAAATGATAATTAGTGATTATTTGTATTATTAAGCATTCATTGGATGTGTGTTTCTTCAAAAGATTCAATATTCTATGTTTCAGCTCTTCTCCTCATTTTGGTTTTATTGGTTGGTATTTTTTCCTTTTTAACTTTTTCATGCATGTTATTTTCCAATTTGATTTGGATTGAATGTTTGTGAAATGATCTCAAAGGGAATTAGGGTTTGCGAGAGCTGCCCTAATGTTCACTTCTAATAGTTGACATGGGACCGTTTTGGAGAGTATTGTGAGGTGGTTTTAATTTATCTTTGCACGACCCAAAAATCCAGAAAACTCTATTCCAATTGAAGCTGCGTCGTGCTTAAGTTTATAAATTGAGTTGGAACACTCTATTTTAATATTTTTCAACCAATACAAGTTTCATATGTTTGAGCTTTTGATTCTGGTTTCTTTTCTATTGTTATTTAACATTAACCTTTATTCCCAAAATATTTTCATTTATAAGTAATTTAAATGAGTTTTTAATACTTAGACACTTTTTAATGTTTTTTTATTTTTATTTATTAATATATATTAATTTATTTTGAATAATGAATGGTTATATATATACACATTAATTAATGTGAATATAAATTTTATATTAATTTTGAGTAAATTGATTTTTTTGTTAAATTTGGTAGGATTCTCATTTTTTATTTTATATGTCCATTATTCACCAAGATTCGAACCCAAGAGGGTAGCACAAGATTAGAACCCAAGATCTTCGGTTCTACGAGACTTCATTCCACGGCCATCGCCACTTAAGCTACCCCAGGCAGACAAGTAAATTGAATAATTACTTATATAATAACAATACATTAAATAATATTATTTTACATATGATATCAAATTTAGATGTAATGTAATATCATTTTATTTTTAAAATATATTAAATTAATATGAATTTATTTTTAGAAAAACATTTTTTTATATGTTAATGCCAAGAAAATATCTAAATTCTTCTATATTAAATTGATATGTGTTATTTAAAAATCGTATTTATAATTAAAAAATACTTTTAAATCTTAATTTATTTGAGGTGAATTAATACTAATAATAATAAAAAGAAAAAAAAAATGCTTTACAATGATTACTTAGGAGTTTTCGATTGATCCAAAGAATATCACCACCACCGTCAATTGTTAACGTTGAGAACCACCACACCACCTATTTTTTCAAAGAACGCTAAGTACCGCCACCATCATCTTTATAATTTTCCATGGAATAAAAATTGTATTATTTATTTGAGATCAATTAATACTAATAATGATTTATTGCTCCAAATAATGTTGTGTACCACCACCGCTACTTACTACCATGTGCTTCTTACACTAAGAAATTGCTTCCTTGATGCAATAACTTCCAAGAAAATTTCAATATTTTAATATACCATCTTCTTAAACACTAAAATTTGTTATTGGTTTATTTTAGATTTTTGTGATGAGAATTAACAATGTGAATTTGTGATAAGTGATTGGAATGTGTTTATTATGGGATGATTTAAAATATTCTTGTAGATGAATTGATTAGATGTAATTTTACTATAAATCAATTTTATAAATTTTGGAATTTTATAATTGTTGTTTATTTTAATTAAATTAACATGCAAATTATATTTGTGTAGGTTAAAACATGTCGTTTTTCTTTAATTATTAACATATAGTGTAGATGTTAATTTTTAGTGACGTGTAGTGATTTATGTCACTGTAATAACAAGATGGGTGAAGTGGGTGTTGGGGAGTGTGAAAAATAAAAAATAAATTGAAATGAACAACAACAAAAAATGTCTAGAGAGAAACAAAGAAGAAATGAGAACTAAGGAATACCAATAACAAAGGGGAACACATAGACCAAATCAACAAATACAGTGACCTCAAATGATAAGTGAACAGATTGAACGACAACAAGCATATCAAAGAGAATATTAAAGAGCATGTTGACAAACAAAGACACAACAAATGACAACGGAACAACAACAACAAGAAATGAAATAACAAATTGAAAAACAAAGAGCACATCAAAGAGAAATTAAAAGAGCATATCAAGGAAGAAAATCACAACAAATGACAACAAAATAACAATAATAAGAAGAGATGAAAGAACAAATTGAACAAGAAAGAGAATGTGAAAGAGAAATTAAAAGAGCATATTGAGAAAGTAAAGAGAAACAAATGACAAAAAAACAACAACAGCAAGAGATTAAAAAATAATTGAACGACAAATAGTATATCAAAGAGCATATCGACAGAGGATGGCACAAGAAGTCACATATAAAGGGTGTGAAGAGAAGAATGCAAGAAAATGTAGAAAAAATCCTACAAGAAAGGTATTTAAAATATATAGAAGAAAATCCTACAAAAAAAGGTGTTTAAAAGATGTAGAAGAATATCCTACAAAAGAAAGGTGTTTAACCAACACCTCTATCCAAGTTCGATAGAAAATTCTGACTGGTATGGATATTGCACATCAAAAATTTTGCGATAGAATTGATCGATTAGCTCAAGTTAAAATTTGTTATGTCTGCGAGGAGTCTTATGTTGGTATACACATATTTAAAATAAATACAAGTCCAATATATATGAGATGTAAAAGGGAAGAAACTCATCATAGATTTTACTCTAATAATCATATGAATCCAGGACAACAACATAAAGTTCTTCAAGATCTCACATAAGTTGAGGAGATGTTGATGGCATGTGGAAGTCCAATTTTACAAGTCATGCATTCAGTAGATGGAAAATACGAATATAGGGGACACACCATTAGTTTTCTACAAATGGTTAGCAATCTTGTCATGAGGTTGCTTTGATAATTGTTGTGCGAGAAAACATGGAAAAGGATCAAATTATGATTTTACTGTCAAAAAAGATAAAGCACTGCATGCATTGAATTATAAGATTAAGAATGGATCCATATTATCATTGTGTTCATGTTGAAGAGAATGCACTTAAATAATTACCTAAAATTGCAATAGATGTATCACATTTGATTAAATCTATTATAGTACTAGAGATAGACAATGACGTTGAATTTGCAATTTTGGACAGTCTTCCAAAGATTGATGACACATTATATGGCTTACAAACAACTTCTTTTGTAGCAAAGCCTCCAAATACACAACGAGAAATTGATATTATTCGATATTGGGCAAGTAACCCTAATGTAGGGGAACATAACCAGAATGTAAAGGAAGTGCTTAGTTGGCTTGATATTGCCTCATCTCTAATCAATGAGTATAAAATTGTGGGATTATTTGATATCGCATTTCCAACATTATTCCAAAATGGTGAAGCACATTGGTTGCAAGCACGGAAGAGAAATGTCCATCTACATGAGTATGCAAAACATGTTCTTCAATATTAGGACAACAAGTTTGGAAGACACCCTCGCTTTAGATACTTTTTACTCAATATCATCATGAGACATCGTTCCCAGTCTTCATCCGCAGTTTTTGTAAAGAAGAATATGATAGATTTACCAACAACAGTGGAGGAGTTAAGAGAACATTTGCAAAATCTTCTAGAATCACGACTTAGAGAAAATTAGTCCGATTTGGAATTATAGTAAGAGGTACACATGCATATTGGAATAAGTGTCGTGCTGAGTTATGTAACATGATTCAACATATTGGGAGTCCTACAATATTCTTTACATTAAGTGCAGTAGATATGCAATTGCCAAATTTACATAAATTAATGTCAGGTATAAACATTGCAGATTCGATGGAAACAAGGAAATGGAGACATCAAAATGTATTTGATAATCCTCATACTGTAGCACACTATATGCACTTAAGACATACAATGTTTCGAGATGAAATTTTCGAACACTTTCATCAAGCTACAAATTATTGATGTAGTTATGAGTGGCAACATCGTGGATCTTCGCAACTGCATGGATTTATATGGTTACAAATGATCCTACCATGGACACATTGAACTGGGATGATCCTATGCAAATTAGAATCACAAAAGAATATTTTGATGGATGTGTGCATGTAATGAATCCACGTGATAGAAATCAAAGAGATATTCAAGTTAGATTCATTACCGATGATCATCCTTGCTTGAAGGACACACAAAAAATATTTCAATCTGATACTATGATTGATTATGAAGAACTTCTTAATTTTTTTGAGGGTCTCATCATGTGAAATGAGATATCTTTTCTTCGAAAGAAGGCAGGAAGATTGGGATGTCGATATAAGGAATCATGGGATCCATGTGATGAGGCAAAACTTTATGTTGATGACTAATGGGCCCTGGTATTGCAATAATAATGTTGCGATTCCCAAGGCTACAAATTTTTATTATCAACCCGGGAGTCATACAAACTTAAGAGGTGGAAGTGTTGTATGCATAGTAAGCTAAGCTCTACTCAAGTTGCTCTGAGGCAGTGAACCAATCCAAGGTGTACAAAGACCATTCTACAAACTAAATCTAGACTTTGCAAGAATGAAAGAGTGTTGTAAAAATGAAACCCTAATCTAGTTGCAAAAATGAAAGCGTTGCAAGAAAGTAAAGTCTAAGTTACTTGTAAGGAATAGAAATGTTGCATAAAAGTAAATGTAAATCTACCTGCAAAAAATGTAAATGTTATTCTACTTGCAAGAATTGTAAATGTTATTCTACTTGCAAGAATTGTAAATGCTATTCTATTTACAAGAATGGAAACTTAATCTAATAGAAACACTTGAAATGAAATCCCTAATGTATTGTAGGAAAAAAAAAGTAAAAGAAAAGTAAACCTATCCTAATTGCACAAGGTGAAGAGCATGAATCAACTCTAAAACACTGCATTCTAAATAGATCATATTTAAGTAACCAAGATCATAAAGTATTGCAAAAAGTGATCATGTAAACCATTCATGTACCATTCAGTTCATGAACTTGTTGCTAATCCTAATTGCAGTGGTGAAAGGGAAAATCCTACGTGGTCTCTAGCCTTCATCAAACTTGGTTTTAGAGCCTAGGGATCATTGGATAGGGTCAACACGAAAAAATAAAGCTCAAAGTATGATTCTAGTCGAGTTTAGAGAGTCTCGGCATGGTGCTATAGGATCGGGACAGAGTGTTACAAAATTGTCACGTTTTTCTACATGATCAAATATGTGGGCTTAGAAGGTATTGTGAAGGAAAGAAATGGTGGGATAATCCCTTGCCAAGCTTAGTGCTCTTCAGGAGCCCACCTTGCTTAAGGAAAGATGCACACAGTGGCCTCTAACAAATTTGAAAAGTGATTTTTATAAACAGTCTACTTGAAGAGGTTGTTGGGGAAGAAAGGACAATGTTGGTGATGGAATGACAAGCATAAATGACAATGCTCAACTTTGCAAACCCATACCCTAATCTGCATACAAGATAGATTATTATTTTGATGCTTGAAAAGACTGCTAAACAAATGATTTGATTGCAGAAAACAGAGATGAAAAAAAAGAAACTAATTCAAGATATAACTATTGCAATGGGAAATTAACTATGTTTTTGGTTTCCCAACACAATATCTACAACCACACTTCCCCCAAGAGAGGTGATTAACATACCTGCACAAACAACTTTCTCATAAACAAATTTTGCTGGAAAGAAAAGGAAAACTACTAGCTAGATATAAGAAAGAAGATACATGAATAAAATTGATGTTCTACTCCAACCTTTTGAGGAGAATCTAACTTATGATCCAACAAGAGCCATAGTATATGTGTTATGATATAGAATTAATGGGACCACTCTAAGATTATTAACAAAGGGGATATGGTTATACTCTTATACCAAAACCTTGAATTCAATCATTCAAGGCACAAATTCTTAATTTTTGTGTAGCATTGGATGTGCTCTAGCTCCAAAATTTTGTGGAGGGGCTAGAACACATGAGATCTCCAAGACCCAAAAATTGTTTGGAGAAATTCCGCCGAGATTGTATTTTATTAAAATAATTAATATTTTTAATGGGGTTTTGTTGAAGCCCCGAAAATCGGGTCTACAACAAGGGGGATACCCACCCGGTCCAGACCTTGGTTGGCAGCTCCTTTTCCGTTTGGTATAGTGGGTCCAACTGGGGATATGGGACCAATTTCCCAATTTAAGTGTGTGTCTGTAGAATTTGATATTTTTGGTCTAACGGTTCCTAATTAAGATGCTCTAATACTAACTTTAACCTAATGACATGCATTTGTATTCTAATAAACAGAAATATCTAAGTCTATACTAACCCGGGGTGTAATCTTTCTATTATGCGATCTAAAATGATTTCAAATAACAATCGGTAATAAATATCATTCAACTATTATAAGAAAAGAATTCAATATAGATGAACCACTTAGTATAAAAAGTTAGACAAAATAGTTGTGAAAAACATATCGCATAATAAGCTGTTCATACATTAAGCATAAATAAATAGCTATCACCGTACAAAAGTGCCAAATGATAACTCATGCATTCACACATTAATATATAAACAAATGAACTTGGATATCACTTTAACACAAAAGATAGAAACAGTTAAGAGATAGAAGTACCATTTATAACTAGTTCTACTCTTCAGCTTCAAGCAATAACGATTTATCTCTTCTTAATCCAACATCCACTAAGATTACAGAAGTGCAACGTTAGTAGCAGATATTAAATGCAAAAATCAATAAATCTTGTTCCATTCATTCATCAAAACCTCCTCGGAGGGTACAAAAGTGCATGTTCTGAGGACAAGTTTTTGATAAATTCCTGGACCCTTCTCTAAATGCATGAGAAGAGTTTAAATACTACTAACTACATCTAAAAATAACTTATTACAAAAATGTAAGATACAGTTTAAATGACCGTCCTTTCTCTAGGCAAAAATAAAGCAAAACTATTTGTAAAATTAAATCTAAAACTAACATATAACTATTTCTGTATTTGCTTCTTAACATCGCAAGCATTTAGCGTTTGCTTGAGTAGAGTCGGTTGGCCGAATTCAGCCTTTAATTGTGCTGCGAAAACAAAATCGGCAAGAGCTGGTGCCATCTTCTCGGCAAAATTAATGATGCATTTCAGAGTCATACACTGGCTATGTGGTTTCACTAAATAAGCCCAGTAAGAATCTCAATTCAATTTAGTTAATCTTTCAATGGATTTTGCCTTTTCTTGAGCCTTCTGTCTCCAGCCTACTTGTAAGTGTTGTACCTGTACACATACTTCTTTGAGGATATTTCTGACCATTACCACTGGTTTTCGAATTCAAGTTTTACTTTTTACCTTCAGTGTTTTTTCCACAAATTTCTGGGCTTACAGGACATTGAGCAATTAGAGGCTTTCCATTTCAAGAAGTTTTACCCAGCAATGCGCTAGGCGCTAATCGCGCATCGGAAACTGCGTCCGTTTCTTGATTCGGGCTTCCTTGGTGCGATTTTCGCCTCTTGATTGCTTTCTTTTAGTGGATGTAAAGCTCAAATTTTGTGAAAATAATGACCTCGTAAGTTCTTGGCCCTGAGTTTTGAGTTGTCTATTTTTGATGTCAGTGCTGCCCAGTACCCATTTAACCATATCTGTGTAGGGGAGATTTTGGGCCTTGCCGCTATCCGGTGCAAGAATGAACAGGCTAAATCTGCAACTGATGCCTCAGAAGAATTCTGTGAGCCCACAGTAGCCGTAAACTCCATTACCTTGGGATTCTCTTCCTCAAGTAGATTATACATGCCTTCCCAAGTGGTAATACCCGCGTCTCTATTACAAGTGGTGTCTGTGTACTAGGGCGCCATTTCTTTATCTTCAGACATCGGAGTCTTGCCTTTCTTCCCCATAGTTTCCTGTATACTGCTTTGTATAGCTCTTTGTTCTTCATTCCTGCAGTTTACAAGTCAAGTGAGAGTAATAATAAGGAATAATGACGGGAAAGCTTTAAATGCCGAAGACATGCAAAAGTATATCACCTTACGTGAACTGGCTTCTTGATAAACACAAAACCATATTTCATTAACAACTGGCAACTAACTCATTAATTAGCATTAAAGCGCATAACCATGTCTTGTTTTATGAAAAAAAGTTTTCTTGAATAGTGAGCCGAAAGATTTTGTGATGGAGTGATTTTGTGATTTTCTTCGCAATATCGCAAATCACTGCATCGCATTATCGCAAGATTGCAATATCACTCTCTTATTCTTTCGTAAGATCGCTTTGCCGCTCTATCACAATATCGCGCTATCGCAATATCGCATAATCGTAGTATGTGCCCATTTTGTGTTAATGTATTTCTTGCGAGATGCGATTTTGCGATATGCGCCATCGCATATCGGTGTTTTCTGCGGTTTTCCAGCGTAAGTGCATTTTAAGGTATGCGATGCGATATATGTTTTTTATTATGTAATCTCGCATCGCGATCTCGCGATCTTAGAGTTTGGCTTGTAAGGGGGCATCTTATTATCCTTTCTGAGATGCGATATTCTTTAAGGAGTGGTTTTATCTTTCCTCATCATGAAACTTAAGCTTTTTAGATTTTTCAAGGATATTTTCCTAAGTTTATGATGGTAAGTTTTATTAAAAAAGGAAATACAAGCACTAATTCATTTTTAAAATTTTTTGACTAAGGTTCCCCACTTATTTAGTATTAGAAATAACAGTAAATAAGAAGGGGGGTTGTTGGTGGCCACAACAAGTTCCTAAGTCTAAACTTAGAAAAATTAAAATATTAATGGGTATTAATGAAAATATGAGTGAGAAGCTTCTAAGAGACGAGGATCAAGTCTAATTTAATCTTACCTGTTGATTAGAGATTAGATCACGACCATTGATTTGTCAACAGGAAAAGTGTAAATGGAGGCTTGGGGTCAGTTGGAGAAGAAACACAGATAGATTGAGGAAATCGATTTTCTGAGGTGAGAAGTTCTCAGGAAGGAAATCGATTGGGGATATCTTGTAGTTGAGGGGCATTGAGAGTTCGGGAATACAAACAGAGAGTTAAAGAGAAGCTTGTGGAGGGAGTGCAGTAGCTAGGAGAGCTGACGATGTGCCAGAGTAGGCCCACACAGCCTTGATGTAGAGCCAAAAGGGCCAGCGCAGAGCGAGAGAGATACCTTTCACACAGAGTGTTGGAACTGCCAAAAACTACCAGAACAGTGGGGGAAAGCTAACGCAGTGGACAGAAGCGCTGACAGAGAGCCTCAGAGAGCTCCACGCAAGCCCAAGAAATTATTGCGTAGGGGCAACATAGTTGTAGTCGGGGCCAACCAATTTTGCTGTCGGATCAGTCAGAATCTGCCAGTTAAAGTGAGGTAAAACTCACTAAGGTTTTCCACCATTGTATTTCTTTGTCACTGGTTTGCTGAGAGGGAAACCAACATTTGTATTCAAAAATTTTGCTTAATAATAGAAAACCCTCAAAACTGCTGCACTGGTTTTCCCGCATTGAGTTTTTCTGGGGGCGTTTAGTCCAAAAATAAGTGTGTCCTTTGTTTGATTGCCTCATTTTTTTCAGTACTTGATTTGTATATTGGGGTAGGCTGCAGTATCCTTGCATTAATATTTTTTGAATATTTCTGAAAATAACTTGTTAAACTGAAAAAGACAAGTAGGTAATGCAAACCAATTTATTGCAATAGGATTTTTGACTTGTTAGATTCAAAAAATTTCACACAAATTCCACATATTAACAACCAAAATACTAGTCTCAAACAAAATACCAAGATAGTGGACAATCATTCTAAGCCCCATCTAGTTCCATAAAGGTGAAATCCAAGATGGAGAATACTCAAGCCCAACCAACAAATAATATGTTTTTTTTTACTAAGTAATTCCCTAGAAGCATTGTAGAAAGTATCCAAACAACACCTAATATCTTGCACTGATTCTTGATCCAAGCCCACCAATGAAGAGAACCATTGATAAAATGGTTGTTGATCATTTCAAAGCCATTCAAAAGACTAATACCTCAAATTCTCCCTTGCATCCTAGCTGACTCTAATAAATACCTCAAGGAATCACTAGCTAAAATAGGTGGCAAGATGATGCCCTTGTTTGATCAAGTGATGTAACAAGATGTGTTCAATGAGGGTGTTATTAATTGAGACAAATGATGAAGCATTAGAGAGAGGGTTTGCACCATTGCAATGCATCTTGGGCCAAATCCAAGGTAATGAAGCATCTCTATGATGAAACTATAATCAAACTTGCCATATGCTTTATCAAATACAATCTTAAGAAACATGAAATCCTAGCTAGTCTCCCCAGCCCAATCTATGGACTCCCATGCAAAGATAATAGTATCATGAATGAACGTACCCTAGATAAAACTTGTTTGATACTCTAATTAGAGGAATTCTGAGGTCTAAAATGGGCTTCCTAAGAAAAATGTACAACCAAAATAAAATTTATAAGAACCAATAAGATTCAAGATGATGATGTCAGCCATTGGGGATGATTCACCATTTTTGGAGCAAAAAGTAAAAAGATTAAAAAATAATTAAATAATAAAACTATTTTTTCAACTTGTATTTTCAACTTATCTCCCTAATGTTTTACTCAAATTTCAAGCAGGAGTACTAGTTGGATGCAAAATTTAATTCCTCATCCAAAGAGTACTTCGGTTGTATACTTTCAACGAACCTCCATCGAAGTTATGCAACATGGGTACTCATTGGATGAGGAATCAAATTATGCATCCAACGAGTGTTCCCGCTTGAAATTTGAGTAAACTCATAGGGAGATAAGTTGAAAATATGAGTTGAAAAATTAGTTTTTTATTTTTTCCCTCTAAAATTTGATGATGTAACCTAATATTATTTTATTATTTCCACTTTTATTTTATAATTTCCTTATAAGGTCTATTTTAGACTTCAAAAACTCCCCTAATGTTAATAATCCACTAAGCTACTCTCTACAAACCAAGTGCAAGGGCCATAACTAGAAATGTATAAGACACTAAGAAGAGTAATGAGCCTCCAACCCACATCAATATCACAAGAAGCATTCTTTGAGATCAACTTAGTTACCATATCATGAAAATAGGTTCTAAAATTACCCGAGAAAATCCTTGGCCATGTGATAGAAGTATTTGCCCAATATATCCCACATTTCCTTTAAAAATGCACTGGAAATCCATCAATGTCAGGACAGTTTCCATTCTTCATAAAAGAAATACCTTCAAACAATTGAGTACACCATATAACCAAACTCTATCCACCACACTAACCTTCTTAGGGATCACTGGGTAGTATGCTTACCTTGATTTTAAAATCGAGTTAGAAAGTTGTAGTGGGAGAAAATGCATTAAAAATGCAAACCAAGAAAATATCTAATCTTGGATATGTCCACCTCCAAAGATCCATCACCTTGACAATCTCCCAACATTTGATTAGTAAATACATTGTGCTTCAAAAAATCAAAGTAGAATTTAGATCCTACATCACCCTCATTAATCCACTAGAGGTAATAGCAAAACCTAGCTCCCTTGATAGTATACTCTTCTCTTTCAACAACAATAACCCATTGTGTTCTTCTTCTTGAAGTGAAGTGTTGTGCAAGCTGTCCCCAAGAATACATAAATATCGGCTAACTCCTTCTCAATATCCTTCAATTCCCTCTTTTTCTTTTGAATAATTAGCTGACCTTAATCTCCCATAAATTTAACCATATGACAAGGAGCCACATAGCACCAAATCAAACACCCTACATCCATTATGGCTAAGGGGAAGGATTCCAAGCCTAATGAACAAAAGCTTTGAAATTGAGAGATTCTAGGTGTGAAATATTTAATTTAAAGAGAAATAAGAGAGGAAAATCATTCTAATTCCCAAATCAGATAACTATCTAAATGGTCAAGTGGTTAGCCAATGATATCTATCAACACAACTTGTCAGAGTTTCCCATAATTTAAATCCCTCCTTCTCTAGTTAGGGTCAAACCGCTGTAAAGAAACCCTGTAATGGGATTATACCTACTTTTCTAATCCAAAAATAACACTACCAACACCATCATCTCTTTTTGCTTGCCACTCAATCATATTAAAATCTCCACTTATGATCCATTCAATATCTAGGAGAGAGGAAGCTACCCATTCACAAGGGGTGTAATTGTTAATACAAACAATGGGGGAATAACAAAAAGAAAACCCACCAATCTCTCTTGAATCAACATCATAACCCACTTGCATCTACATGAGGCTAAAAACCATGTTCAATTACAAAGCTTTGCAATGAATAAGAAAGAGCTAAAGAAACCCCACCACTCTATTGGGGCTTTGAAGCCAAATTGTGTCCCTTCCAACAGTAACTCATCCAACACCACAACTCAAAACCAAGGGCCTTGACATCTTCAAGGAAAACCATATCATGATTAGTCTTTCACAACATATTTTAAGCATATATCTTTCTTCTTGGGATAATCATCCCTCTATCATTCCAATACATGACAAAAAACTACATATATATCGTTAATGTTAGATTAGATACTCCACCTTTGCCCTGATGATGAACCACAGTAGAGGGTTCGAAATGTTGGCTCCAAGAAAATATTTTATGTGATCTCTCTAAAAAAATTATCTTCTAAACATTATGGATCACAGAAGTCTAAACTTAAAAACAAAACTACATTCATGGATTGACCCCTTACTCAAGCTACTAATATCATTGTTGGACACAAAATCACCCAACTACAATGGATATTGCTCAAGTGAGCACATAACCACATCTTTATAGGATTTGTGACACAACTTTGACTTCATGTCACTAAATTGTTGGTCCACCTGCTGTAGCGGTTGCAACACCGTTCACAATTTTGGCCTGTACTCAAATTTCAGAGCCTACTGTGGATTATGTGATCAATCGTTCCATAGTCACTTATTGGTGAGCTAATGATCTCAAGCTCCCCTCTTCGATCTTAAGAGTCGTTCACGCTTTATATTATACATGTGTCATATTTGGGCATGGGGATTATCATTTGTCATGGAAATGGAAGTTTGTTCTACTTCAAGGGGAAATATTTGTGCATATGAGTTGTTCTCATCACATAGACATGTCTCGCACTCACTTCACGCACTCTTTTCACAAAGGTTGTTGCATCAAGCAAAGTATGTTTTACATGATCTGGATGGTCTATGTTGCATCACTAAGTGTTCAAATGTGTGATCGTAGTCATGTTCTATCACTGTTCACATCAATTCCACTGATCCCACACTTAGCCAAATTTTAGAGTTTCCCTAGCAACTTAGCCTCATCCAACTTTCCGAACTGCACACTTCGCATCTGCAACCCTCAAGCTTTTCCCCTTTCCTGTTGGAACTGCGCAATGTGCAAACACCCCAACCTCTCTTGGCATCCAAAACTGTGTAGTGGTTTCCTCCAGTGTCCTTCCCTTAGCCAGAACCCATTGTCTCCAGAAACTGCACAGTATTGTCCCTCAACTACCCAGTCTGCCTTGCATCTAGAAACTGCACAGAGGTGTCCTCCCAAGGCCTCATCCCACAACAGTGTCTTGCATCCCAAAATTGTGCAGTGTTGTCCCTTAGTTGCCCATTTTTCCTCGCATCCCGAAACTGTATAGAGGTGTCCTCCTAGGGTCTCATCCCAGCAATAGTCACTGCCTAATGAAACTGTGCAGATGTGTCTCTCAGTGATCACAAAGAAGGGTGACATGTTAGATGACTCTCAAGGAGCCAAAGAGATAAATAAGCAGACCAAGGAACTTAAGTTATGATAGAAGATCGGGATCGCATGAAGACTCTGTCAGATGCATAACCCTTTGGAGGGTAGGTATGAAAACCAAAGCACATCTTTTGAATTACATCTCTTAGTGTAGCTTGAAAGAATGCTTATCATTGTCATATCATTCTGTCTTCAATGCTATGCATGGTCGCAAACACTGGAAGTCATTCCATGTGTTTCCTTTATGTGTCTTGCCCCCTTTTGCTTTTTGGACCAACTGTTGTCTTTGGCATGTTGATTTCTTTGTCATGCTTGCAATCTTATTCAGTGACTTCAAAGCCCTGTCTTTGTGTGTTTGGGTTGTCTTAGCTATGTGAACATCTGTCACACTCACTTACAAAGTTGTAAGCACTATCATGCAAGTGCCTTCACGTTCGTCGAAAGTTCTATCCCAAGTGTTGCACTTGTCTCTTTCAACCTCTAGACAGTCCCACAGAGGGTCATGCTTTGATATGTTGTCCTAGTTGTTAGTGGTGTCATTTTGTCGAAGTATTCTAAGCGCATGATCATAATGTCGAGTATTCACGATTTCACTTTCCTTTCACACTTAGCCAATTTCTTGAAAATATCTCAACAGACCAACTCCACTTCACCAGACACCGACTGAGTTGCACTGCGCAATATTAGCCCTCTATGATGCTGCTCTATCTCTCAGAACTACACAATGGTTGAGGTTGTCCTTCGGGCCAACTGCACTACGCACTTTCCTTTCACATAGCCAATTTCTTGAAAATCTCTCAACAGACCAACTCCACTTCACCAGACCCCAACTGAGCTACACTGCATAATATTAGCCCTCTATGATGCTACTCTATCTCTCAGAACTACATAATGGTTGAGGTTGTCCTTCGGGCCAACTGCACTACGCAATCCTAGGAATGAGCAACTATCTTCCTTCCCAGAACTGTGTAGAAACTACCTCTCAACTTATCTGAACTGCTCATTTCCCAAGCACAGTCATCAAGCCTCCTTCCTTCTTGCTAGAACCCCACAATGCATAGAGACTTGGGCCTGCACTGCTCTCAAAAACAACACAAAGATGTCCTCCCAGTGACCTCCCTCAATCGGGACTCACTGCTCTCTAAAACTACGCAGAACTTCCCAACTGTTCCTCTGTTGCTCTACCTCGTCCTCCCTTGAGAAATTGCGCAGCACTGCCTAGCTGGTCCTTTCCAGCCTTGTCTTGTCTTCCCTTCAAAAACTGCGCAGAGGCGCCCCTAAGGGTCCCACCTTGCAGTTGCCACTAGCGTCCTTCACTGCACAATTTTGCCTCCCAATGGCTACTGCGCAGTTTTCCCCAACACTAAAGATTGTGCCCCGAAGTTCCTCATCCCAGCCTAAGTTGTGCTCTGCGCAGTCTCAGTGACTTTTCCTCTTTCCTCATGAAATTCAATAAGAGCCTAAAGGTCATAAGGAATGCGAAGATTCATGAGGAAGGCGAAGGCTCACCTTTCCATTTGTATAAATGCATCCTCATACCTATATCGAGGGGGATTCTAGCACTCAAGTCTTATAGCATAGTTGGTAGCACTTGGGGAGCTTTGAACGCTCTTGCTCTTGGAAATTTTGGGCTAATTTGTGGCGAGGCTGGGAGTTTATCTTGGAGATGATATGAGTAGTCCTCCTCATTCCACTATTGGATTTTGATGGGTTTTTGGGGCATGTACTTAAATTTGTTGCATTATCAATGAGAAGCTCTTAATTTTCTGCACAGATTCTGTGCATTCCTCTATTGGTTGTAATGTCTAACCAATACTCCAATCATGTATGCATGTGTACTTTCATGTGAGTTATATGTTGATGAAACAATTCGTACCTTATCACTCACATATTTGTTTGAATTTTTTCTTTTCATTCGACACTAACACTAGTACTCAATTGTGAACTAATTTGCAATTAATCTCTAACACTTTCTTATTCCTGTATGCTTCAAATGGTTTTAGTTCATTGAATCCTCTTGAGGCATACTTATTATTGTGTTGATGTTACATTCTTGTATTCTATTCTGCAAGTTTATCAATTATGGGTTGATTTCTTCCCCATTCCAAGGGTATTTAATACTTTCCCTCGCATTAAAAACTCTACATTTGAAAGACGAGGAAAACCAACATGATGGCAGTTGGGTCCTCATATCGGATGGGGCTCCTATCCCAAATGATGTGAGGTCTAATTGGGTTTTCACAGTGGGGAGACCCCTTTACTGTTGATGGTACATTTTGGCCCATTTACATTTCCCAATACTTATAATATTATGTTTTAAACCTGGAACAAAATACACATATGAAATGTACATTTTCTCCCCTTTATGCACATTCTTAAAACAACGATGTTGTCCTTTGGCTGACTTCGACCTCGTCGTGGTCAATATTGTTGGAAATTGTACTTACTCTCGCATGCAAAGTAGTTTAAATTTAGAGCTCGAGTTAACTTAAGCAAGTATGAGTTAGTTTGAGTTCAAAAAGACAAATATAGTGTGTTTGCATGTTGAATTTATTTTGAGTGAGTCACTAGTTGAAAAAGGATAAATATCCCATGATGTGTTCATTGTAATCAATTTAAGTCAAGTTTATGTGATCAATTGAAGAGTTTTTGTAACACCCTCCTCCCACATTTACCCAAGTTACCGGCTTGTCAGGGTAAACATGTTACGAAGAGTTACTATGATATGATTCAACTCCCCATGTACAGTTAAGGAAGTGGAACCAACAATATAAGATCAATCTGACCTTTCTCAGGAGCTACAAAACCTTCAGGAGCCAACCAACACCTTCCTGTGTCCAATTCGTGAGAGAACTTGATGTTTTGCTGAAATAGACCCCCAATCGCTCCCATGGAAAGGCATCCATACAACTGAGACCCTCCAGTCGCTCCCACAACAAGGCATCCACATGACTGTGGCCTTTTTCAAGCAATTTTGTGTCATCAACCCTAGATTCTTAGCCACTTTTTCAGGGCTAGGATTTAGGCCTTTGCCCAGAACTTCATTAAACTTCCAGAAATGATAATTAATAATGAAATAAGGCTACTAAGGAAAACACTTGAACAAGGACCTGACCTAACCCCCACTAGCCTTGACAGGCATTCCGTCAAACATATCATAAACATGTAATCTACAAGTCACAACAACAAATCTGAGCATGGGGGTCTCATACTTATCTGAGGTTCATCAAAAAGCACTGATGCCTCATCATAATAGTTGCATTATCATTTATTAGGTCATACATTCATTATTCATTCATTTACTAATCAAAATATTATAAGAGCCATGACTAAGATCTATCATAAATCCATGCATATAACCAACATGTAACCAACAAAACAACAATTATAGAACAACCATTAAAGCCACATAATAACAAGTACATTTACACATAAAACTTATGAGGAAAAGATCTCTTATTAACATATGCAAAATGCAACCAAGCCAAGGAATTCTACCTACCACCTAACCATAGATTGGGTTGAACCAAATATTTATTTCAGCCAATCACCCCTATGCCATATTCCAAACATGAATGTGAGACTCGTAACAAAACCAATCAAGGCTTCCTTATGCTTTAGCATGTATCCCATCAAGGGATTCCTAGGCCCAAACAATGAACATACAGCTCAAGCTTTACCACAATCCTGTCATATACCGGTCAAGGGATACTATGCCCTAAACAAGTATGGATGCCTTTGAATTTCTCCACTTAAGCCGTGAGAAATTTGTCTGTCTCCACCTCTAGGATTTACTATGTATCCCGCCATTCCTAGTCAAGGGATTCCTAGGCCCAATGAGGTCTCCTCCCTCTAGGCTTTACGTGTATACCACCATTACCAATCAAGGGATTCCTAGGCCCAATAAGGGTATTCACAACCAGGCTTTATCGTGTATCCCACCCAGGGTATCCTAGGCCTTGGGATTTTTTTTGAGACCACCCCACTCAGTTTTGAAACCATCCGACAATCCAACTCAACCAAGTAAGAGAACTCCATCACACCATGATTATCAGGAAATGGCAAGGCAAGGCTGAAAACCATAGACAAATCTAGAAAAACCCATGCCAATGACCTCAAGAGAACCAAAAACACACATGTATGTACCATGCATGCAACAACTAGCAAGGAAATCATACATGCAACATGACACCTACAAGTAATCCTGTTGTAGTCACTTGATTCTCGCTCTTTCTTGGTTGATCTTTGCTTCCCTTTGCTTTCTTATCCTTCCTTTATCTTCTTTCCTCCAATGCTAGAGTGCTCCAAGAATGCTCTTAGTGTCCAAGAGTATAAGAGAGAGAGCTCCAAAACAGAACTAACAAAAAATTGGGAACTGATCCTCAGAAAACGTTTTATCAATTATTCCTCTATTTTATTCAATTTCCTTTAATTTTCCTTCATTTTCATCCTCACGTGCAACTTGTGACCTTTCACCTTCCTTTTCTCCTAATTTCCATTGTTTTCATAAATAAAATGTCAATTAATACCACTTTGTTTTTCCAAATCCTTTTCCATTGCCTTTGCCAATTTCCTTAGCCATAATAAACTAAATGAACACCCACACTAGGATGTTTTGATCAGCATTCAGCTTGGAATAAGTATCCCATGGCCTTGGTTATTATTTTTCCTTCATTAACTTTATTACATGGATTTTTGATCAGGGTTGTTACAAAGCCCTCTCCCTTGGGGGAACACCATCCTCAATGTTCAATGACACCTACAACCAACAAGACCGATGAAAAGCAAAACAAACTGACCATTGAACTATATAACTTGGCTCGATGCAATATCTACAATGACCAACCTACTGAAAAGCAAACCAACATGACAAACATAACGACCATAACGACATGACACGCATACCGCTTATTGGAGCTTTATAGCACAGATCATGGCAGTATTTACATCCATATACATATATACATATACTAAAACACCACACCAAAACATATGCCAAAATACATCTGTTCAACTAGCAAATAGAGAAGTATACATAGCCTGCATCTAATCAGCCATCTCTCATATAGCTTCATCTCACCCAAAGTGCTTCCATTGCACTTTATCCTGCTTGATTGCTCAGTTCCAAAGCATGAGCATCTTTCTCTGCAAAATACATTGAGGTTATGGTTCAAATTCTCTTTCTAGCTCCACCTGCGATACAAAGTAGTAAATCACGTGATCAAAATCTTTAATTTATTTCTTAAGAAATGACACATGGAAAAAATCATGGACTTTCACTGTCGGAGGCAATGCCAGTGAATAGGCCACTGGTCTAATCTTGTCAAGGATCTCGAAAGGCCCACAAAACCAAGGCACCATCTTGGCACATGATCAAATCCTGAAGGAGCTCTTCTTGGGCTTGATGCGCAAGTACACTTGTTACCCAACCTGAAACTCCTTAAACAACTTGTATTGATCTACATAACTCTTCTGTCTATCTTGTTTTGCCTCTAGATTCTTTTTAATAAATTGCATTTCCTGTTCAATCTCTGCCAACATGTTCGCTCCTATCAACACCCTGTTCATTGTATCACTCCAATTGATGCGAATATTACAACTCCGCCCGTAGAGTGTTTCAAACAGACTCATCCTCAATGACTTCTTATACCGATTGTTTTTAAAAAATCAACCAGCAGAAGATACTCTTCCCACTTCCGATGTTGATGCATTACATACATTCTCAACATGTCCTCCAATATCCTGTTGACCCTCTCTGTCTATCCATATGTCTGCGGATGATAAGCTATGCTGAAGGCCAACTCTATACCCAAACCTACAAATAAATCCTTCCAAAACTTGGAAGTGAACTTAGAATCCCTTTCTAACACAATATTCCTTGGAACACCATGCAACCTCACTACATCTCTGATGAAAATCTGTGCTACATCATTAGCTGAATAAGTAGACTTCACTAGACAAAAGTGCACTACCTTTGTCAACCTGTCCACCACAACCATGATAGAATGATGTTGCCTAGATGTCCTCGGAAAACGCATAATGAAATCTATGGAAATGACTTCCCATTTCTAGGTTGGAATCAAAATTGGCTATAGTAATCCACTTGGATGCTTATATTCTGCTTTTACCTATTGGCAATCCAAACATCTAGCCACAAACTCTGCCACTTCCTTCTTCAGATTCAACCAATGATAGAACTTCTTCACCACTGTCAATGTCTTCTGATATTCCAGATGACCTGAATACAACTTAGCATGAAATTCTCTCAAGATAATCTTCTTGAGCTCACTATTGTCAGACACATAATCTGTTCCTAAATTTGACCAAACCATCTGCTGTAAGACGATAGTCCACATCCTGGTCACCTCTACCCTATTGTAACCTGTGCATAAGCTCCCTATACCTATCATCTTGCTATCGTGCCCATAAGATCCAATCTTGTAAATCTGTGCCATAAGAAATCATATGCGCTATATGATTCACCTGTACCCTTCTGCTAAGAGCATCTACGACCCTGTTCTCTTTCCCTTTAATGTACCTAATCTCAAAGTCAAACTCACTGATTGTTGTCAATCATCTAGCTTGTCTGGCATTCAGATTCAGTTGCTCAAATAGATACCTCAATCCACTATGATTTCTCATCAATACAAATCTCCTACCAAGAAGATAGTGTCACATCTTCAATGCATGGATGATCACTACCAACTCAAGGTCACGTGTCAGATAATTTTGCTTGTTCTCATTTAGTTTCCGTGATTCATAGCATGCTACCTATGACTCTACCAAGTCCTCTCTTGTAGGCATCTGTACACACCACAAACTCTTTGTCTAGACCTGCAATCCTTAAAATTAGAGCATTTGTCAACAATTACTTTAATTTCTCAAAATTAGTTGCACATTCCTCTGTCCATTAAAATTTCTTACCATTCCTCTGCAATGAGGTGATAGGATAGGCAATCCGAAGAAATTCATGATAAACCTCCTATAATAACTTGCTAGCCCCATAAATGACCTTACCTCATCCAAATTTCTAGGAGTTGTTCATTCCATGATAACTCTTATCTTTTCTGAATCCACTGCTATGCCTTCCTTGGAACAACATGTCCCAAGTAATGCATCTTTGTCTAGAAGAAACTACATTTATTGAGTTTAGCATACAACTGATGATCTCTCATCTATCTTAATATTGTTGCTAATTTTTGGCATGTTCTTCCTCATTCGTAGAATATATCAATATATCATCAATGAATACAATGACAAACTTGTCCAGATAAGGATGCAACACATTATTCATTAAGCACATAAAAATCGGTGGAGCATTAGTCAAACCAAATAGAAATAAAACAACTCATAATGCCCATACCTGGTCTGGAAAACAATCTTGTAGATGTCCTCTTCTTTGATGTGTACCTGATGGTATCCTGATCTCAGATCAATCTTCAAAACCACTACTGCTCCCTTCATCTGGTCAAAGAAGTCGTCAATCACCGACAACGGATACTTGTTCTTGATGATTACCTTGTTCAACTATCAGTAATCAATGCATAGCCTGAGAATACCATCCTTCTTTTTCACAAACAATATCGATGCACCCCAAGACGACACACTTGGCCTGAGGTATCCCTTGTCAAGCATTTCCTTCAACTCCAACTTCAATTCTACTACCTCTCGTGTGCTCATCCTATAAGGTACCTTTGATGTTGGTGTTGCCCTTGGTACCAACTCAATAGAAAAGTCCACATCCCTGTGAGGCAGAAACTCTGAAATCTCTGTGGGAAATATGTCTTGAACTGCTGTAAAGCCAGGTACCTGCTCAATACCTCTGTATTCTCAACATCCTTACATTTATCACTAGAAATATATACTGCGAATAACACACACCCTTTCCTACGACTACGCTTTGTCTACATAGTGGTAACCATTGTGACTGATTTAGCTTTCTTCTTACCTTGCAAGATTCTCTATTCTCCATTGTCATCCAAACATTCAATATCTTTGTCATAACCACCCACCGTGGTCCTATGAAGATACAACCAATTCGTATCCAATAGCATATTGTACGATCCCAACGGAAGTACATTCAAATGCATTGATATAGGAATACCATCCAACTCAAATGCACAAGCTCTTACCTAATGATGAACTCTTTTCTTTATGCCTATAGCTAACTGCACTAACCACGATTCTGCATGCACTTCTTTATTCAAACCACACTTATCCACCAAGCTAAGGTTAACATAACTATAATTAGATCCAGGGTCAATCAAAATAGAAACAACTTGATCAAAAAGCTAATTGTCCATCTCAATATTAGACGCCTAGTGATCTGCCTACCTGTTATCCAATGCTACATAGATTCGTGGAATGTTGTGCCCAACATTCCCAACTGTCTGTGCTTCTTATGAGGCCTGCCACCCTAATTCTGCAGACAATCCCTCCTGAGATGCTCCTTGCCACATATCCAACACTGCAACTATCCCTTACGATATTTTGCTACCCTCTAGGATGTGATCCATTAAACTTCTCGTAAGGTGCAACATTTTCTTTCTCTCCTGCACTCTGGGGTCTGGTTTTCTTCGGTTTCCATTTACCTTTAGCTTTGTATTTCCCTTTCCAACCTTGTTGAGATTTTATCTTGCGCTTTGATTGTTGATCACAGTGCTTCCATTTCCCAATGACTTTTTCAAGCGACCGAGGCTCATCATACTCAATTTGATGCACTGACAAATCTCTGAAATTTAGCTTTCTCATCCTTAAGATAAAGTACATACCTCAACAACTGCAGGAGCTTGGTTGTATACTCCTCATCTGTCATCGATCCCATTTGTGCTCATAGAACTCCTTGGATTTACTATCATAATACCTCTCTAACAATTACTTCTTCCTAAAGAGTCTCTTGAACTCATTCCAACTCAAATCCTCTGTCCTGATGTCTCTAACCCGCCTCACATCTTCCCAACAGATGTTTGTTTTCCCTTTGAGGTTGAAGATAACTATTTGGCCTTCATATTCTCTGTGTCTTCCGACTTCTTCAAATATCCATCAAATATCGGTGGCTTTGTTTTTTGAACTCATCTAGCAAATATCCCTTGTCATTCCTCCTGTAAGGATGATAACAATGATGACCATGATACTTGTCGAAACCAAAACTAAAATAGAACATGTGTCCATCACCTCTCCTCTCAAGCGTATCCAAGAACTTGCCATCTCTGATCGTGTCATCCCTATTCGACCTGTACCAACCATGAGACCTACTTATGTATGCCTCATTAGTCCTATCCTCCTGTCCATCACTAGTCCTACGAGATCCCTGTCTTTTTAAATCTATAAACTTTGGAGGATAAATGCATGAACCTCTGCTTGTTTTTCTCCCTGTCATTATCTGCTTTGCAATTTCTTATTTCTGCCTTCAAACTTCTCAATGTGTCTGCTATGTTAGAAGAGTGCCCACCACCATGTTGCTCATCTGATCTGTAGGGAGAATCTCGTGAATTGTAGTCTACCATCTTTCTAGTCATATTTGATCTTCTTCCTGCAAGTATACCATGTCAGCTAAACCAAAACATAACAATCAACATACCTCAATATAGTTCAGGCGAGGATATCTCGTCTACAAGATCAACTAGATTAACGCAATACTTGTATAAACATAATCATATTAGTACATAAACATTTTTTCAACCATTATCCAGTTATCATGCATGACTATACCATAACCATGACAATGCATGTATAATGACATATAGAAACTGACATGCATAACCGAAATGCACCCATGACAACCACATCCAACAACAATACCATCAACGTCCACATGGCGACACAACTGCAATAATGACCACCACCATGCATAGTCAACAAGCACATAGACTCAAGCATAAAGAACACATGCAACTAGCATGCATGCATAACAAATCCATTCTGCCCATACAGTCCAAGGGGTGAACCATGCTCTGATACCACTCTGTAACACCCTCCTCCCATATTTACCCAAGTTAATGGCTTGTCAAGGTAAACATGTGACGAAGAGTTACTGTGATATGATTCAACTCCCCGTGAATAGTTAAGGAAGTGGAACTAACAAGACAAGAACAATCTGACCTTCCTCAAGAGCTACAAAACCTTTAGGAGCCAACCAACCCCTTCAAGTGCCCAATCTCTGAGAGAAATTTGTGTTTCGCTAAACTAGACCCCCAGTGGCTCCCATGAAAAAGCATGCACGCGGCTAAGATCCTCAAGTCGCTCCCACAACAAGGCATCCATGCGACTGTGGCCTCTTTCAGGCAGTTTTGAGCCAGTGACCCCAAATTCTGAGCAACTTTTTTAGAGTTAGGACTCGGGCCTTTGCCCACAACTTCATGAAACTTCCAAAAATGATAATTAACAATGAAATGAGGCTACTAAATCAAACACTTGAACAAGGACCTAACCTGACCCCCACTAGCCATGACAAACATTCCGTCAAACATATCATAAACATGTAATCTATAGGTCATAACAACATATCTAAACATAGGTGTCTCATACCTATCTGAGGTTCGTCAAGAAGGACTGATGCCTCTTCATAATAGTTGCATTATCATCTATTAGGTCATACATTCATTATTAATTCATTTACTAATCGAAACATGATAAGAGCCATGACTAAGATCTGTCATAAAACCATGCATATAACCAACAAAACAAAAATCATAGAACAACCATTAGAGCCACATAATTAAGTACATTTACACATAAAACACGAGGAAAAGAGATCTTATTAATATACGAAAAAGCCAACCAAGCGACTTCCATAGACCACTCGACCATATATTGGGCTGAAGAAGAAAAAATAAAAATAAAAGAAATAAAAATACAAAATAAAAAATAAAAAATAAAAAATCTTTCTTTCAGTGAATCACCCCCATGCCACATTCCAAGCATGAATGTTGTACTCACAACAAAAAAAATGAAGGCTTCCTCACGCTTTACTGTGTATCCCGCCAAGGGATTCCTAGGCCCAAACAATGAAGATACACTTCAGGCTTTACTGCAATCTTGCCATATACCAGTGAAGGGATCACTAGGACCTAAACAAGCATGGATGCCTCTAGATTTCTCCACCTAAACCGTGAGGAATTTTTTCGTCTCCACCTCTAGGCTTTACCGTGTATCCTGCCATTATCACTGAAGGGATTCCTAGGCCCAATGAAGTCTCCACCCTCCAGGCTTTACTGTGTATCCTGCCATTACTGGTCAAGGGATTCCTAGGCACAACAAGGGTATTCACAATCAGGCTTTATTGTGTGTCCCACCAAGGGATTACTAGGCCTTGTGATTTTTCCTGAGACCACCCCACTCAGTTTCAAAACCATTCAACAATCTAGTGCAACCAAGTAAGATAACTACATCACACCATGGCTATTCCGAAATGGAAAGGCAAGCATGAAAACCACTGTCATACCTGGAAAAACCGGTGACAATGATAGCAAGAGAACCAAAAATACACGTGCATATACCATGCATGCCAAAACTAACAAGGAAATCATACATGCAATTCGATACCTGCAAGTAATCCTGTAGTAGCTTCTTGATTCCCGCTCTTCCTTGCTTGATTTTTGCTTCCCTTTTCTTTCCTGTCCTCCCTTTGCTTTTTTTCCTCCAACACTAGAGTGCTCCAAGAATGTTCTAAGTGCCCAAGAGTATGAGACAGAGAGCTCCAAAACTGAACTAACAAAAGGTTGTGAATTGATCCTCATAATCTTTTTTATCAATGAGGCCTTTATTTTCTTTGATTTCCATTATTTTTTTTTCATTTTCCTCCTCCCATGCAACCTATGACCTTTCACCTATCTTTTCTCCTAATTTTCATTATTTTCATAAATAAAATGTCAATTAATGCCACTTTGCCTTTCCAAAGCCTTTGCCAATTTCCTTAGCCATAATAAACCAAATGAACACCCACACTAGGATGACTTGCTCAACATTCAGCTTGGAGTAAGTGCCTCGTGACCTTGGTTAATATTTTTCCTTCATTAACTTTATTACATGTATTTTTTACTAGGGTTGTTACAGTGGCAACTTGTGTTATTGTGTGTGTGAATTTTGGGTTATTTTGTGTCTTTCCTCTACCTTTCCAGCAAATTGGTATTAGATCCGAGAAAGGAATACAAGATCCGTGGAGCCTGCAGAGCCAATAAGAAAAGAGGCAAGTGAAAAAAAGTTAACGATTAAAAAAACAAAAACAAAAAAATTACATTGCAAAAATGTCGCATGTTTAAATAGTTAAAAAGTATGACAACAAGGAACGACAACCACATATATGAAGTGTTGACACTGTGACAATTTTATATAAACTTATGACTTGGAAAAATTTGGGTCGTCACATGTTGCTCTATCGAAAGGTGCGACACAAACATTTTGTTAAAAACCGCATACAATTTCAAAGGTTTAAACAAATTTTCATTCACATGGAGTTTACTTTTTCGAAGTTATATTAAAGTCATACCTGACACCTCCTTTTAAAGGAGTTTTATGATATAAAATCAAAGGCTCAGGTTTTATACAGTTTAAAAAAAAGGGACTTTATTAAAGTTGTTATAAAGTCTTTATTAAAAGGGTGTTCAAAAAGTTTTAAAAGGTTTTTGTTAAAAAAGTTTTGAAAGGGTTTATAAAGTTTTTTAGCAAAAGAGGGTTCGTTATTATTATTTGAAGGGTATTTTTTAAGACAACGTCAACAAATTTTCAATCGCAATTTCTACTATTTATAAGGAATGATTATGACGTGTGGGCCATTAAGATGGAGACCATGTTAAAGGCTCATGATGTTTGGGAATATGTAACAAATGGATTTCTAGAACCTAAAGATGAAGCAACTGAACAATCCCTCACTAATGTAGAGAGGAAACAATGGAAGAAAGACAAAAAGAAGAATGCACTAGCATTGTAGCTTATCTAGCAAGGAGTGGACCTCACAGTGTTCGAGAAGATTATGGCCACGTCATCAACAAAGATAACCTGGGATACTTTGGTGAGAAGCTATAAAGTTATGACCAAAGTCAATATTGTTAAGTAGTAGAATGCTAGGAGAGATTCTGAAAGTCTGCAGATGAGAGAAATAGAGAAAATTGATTCATTCATGAATTGGGTCTCGACTGTTGTAAATCAATTAAGGATTTATTGTCATGACATAAAAGATCAAACAATGGTTGAGAAGGTTGTCAAATCTTTGTCTACCAAGTTTGATGTTGTAATAGCAAACATAGAAGAAGCCAAGGATTTGGAAATGTTGAAAGTTGATGAATTGAAGGGATCACTTCTATCCATGAGGAAAGGATAGATAGAAATAAGGATTCCACCTTGGAAACTTCTTCTAAAAGCCAGGATTTTATCTCAAGAGACAAAGGTCAAAGCAGAGGACAAAGGGGAAGACATGGTAGTGAGAGAGATGACAAAGAAGAGTAGGAACATGAAAGTGGAATTAATAGCAAAAGCTTCAACAAAAATCAAATAGTTGACAACTCAAAGGTGAGATGTTATTGTTGCAATAAATTTGGTCGATATGCTCATGATTGTAGGAAGATGATAGTTGATCAAGGAAAGAAGAGAGCTAATGTCACTACAAAGAACACTGACTTCATGTTCCTAACTTTCCATACCATGCATGAACCTTCTAATAATGTGTGGCTATTAGATAGTGGTTGCAGTAACCACATGCGAGAGAACAAGAATTTGGTTGCCAATATGGATCAATCTATGAAGACAGAGGTAAATTTGGGAAGTGACAAGACTGTGGATGTATATGGAAAAGGAGTGGTCAACGTTCTGACCAAGCAGGAGGAGCCAAAGACATTTTTAGAGGTATACTATGTCCCTGGTCTCAAATATAATCTGATAAGTGTTGGTTAGTTAATGTAGAAAGGATACAAGATTATTTTTCAGGGACAAGGGTGTGTTATATATGATAAGCCTCCAAACAAGCAGTTGATAGAAAAAGTGCAAATGACGGGGAACAAACTCTTTCCTCTCATCATGAATTATAGTGATCAGGTAAATTCTTTTATAGTTGCATGTTCTAATGATTACTCGTTATGACACTTTCGGTTTGGACACTTGCATTTCTCTGGTTTGAGATTGTTGCAACAGAAGCATATGGTTAGAGGTTTACCTCCCATGAAAGAACCTTCTAGTACTTGTGAGTGTTGCATCTTGGGAAAGAAACACTTTGAAAGTTTTCCAAAGAGAGTTGCATACAGAGCAAAGAAGCCCCTCAATCTGGTTCATACAGACTTGTGTGGACCTATGAGGAAACAATTGATTAGTTGAAGTTGTTACTTCCTCACTTTTATTGATAATTTCAACAGAGAAACTTGGGTTTTTTTCTAAAGAAAAAATATGAAACTTTTGCAAAGTTAAGAGAGTTCAAAGCCTTAGCAAAGAACCAAAGTGAGCGTTAGATCAAAGTGTTGAGATCAGATCGTGGTGGAGAATATGATTCGAATGCATTCCATGCTTACTGCAAACAACATGGAATTAGAACACAGTTTACAACGCGATACACACCACAGAAGAATGGTGTAGCAAAGAGAAAGAACAAAACCATTATGAATATGGCAAGGAGCTTGTTAAAAGGAAGAAACTTGTCCGATGATTATTGGGAAGAAGGAGTTGCATGTTTTGTTTATGTGATAAACAGATCTCCTACAAAGAGTGTGATGAACAGAGTACCAACATGGTTAAGTATGTATTGTAGTGTATTTCATCTCAGAGTGTTTGGATGTGTAGCATATGCTCATGTGCCTAAAGAGCTAAGAGGTAAGTTGGATGATAAAATTGAAAAATGCATATTCACTGGTTATACTGAGCGGTCAAAAGCTTACAAATTATATAGCCTTGTCACCAAGAAGACCATAATCAACTTAAATGTTTTGTTCAAAGAATAAGAGTCATGAAATGGAAGTACAGACAAAGTAGTCGATGTATGAGTGCTATTGATGAAAGAAGAGGATGTAGCAAAAAAGGAGCAGCAAGGATCACAAGAGAAGACACCAAACAGAGTCACGCTAGCAAGAACTCCAAGATTTTCTAAACAACATGGATCTTCAAGTAGATGAGTAGACCGAAATTCTCCCAACAATCAATCAGGTGATGAATCAAGCAATGGTAAGAGAAAAATGAAAAGTCTGAAAGATATTTATGATGATTTGGATGTTAGTCCAAATTTTGCATTGTTATCATTCCAACCTTTTTCGTTTGAAGAAGCTATCAGAGATGAAAATTGGGTGCAAGCCATGGATGAAGAAATTGAAGCTATTGAAAAGAAGTAAATGAAATGATGAAAGAGAAAAATGAGATTGATGATATTTTACATGTAAGCCTAATGATGATCTTGAGTGTGCATACTATAGGGAAAAAGCAACAATACTTGATGATGAAAGTGAAGAGAAGGACACGAAAGTTTATGAAAACAAGGAAGAATGCATTAAAACCATTTTTCAGCATTAGAGACAAGAAGAAATCAGATTTTGCTATCAAGAAATATTGCAACTAGAATATGAAGTGCAAGAAGCAAAGTGAAGTTCACAGTTTAAAGATGAAAAGTTGTGGCAGCAGTTCATGAGTGAACGGATCTTTGAAGAGAAAGTTGTAAAAGACATTATCAGATTGTTTTTAAGAAAAAATTCATGACAGGTCAAAGAAAATTGCAGCAACAACAACTAAAGAAATCCTACAGAAAGAAAGCGCAACTAAGAATGAAACAGTTTCCAGCATATAGAATTTGGAAGAAACGAAAAAAAAATGCAAAATTGTCAAATTTTTTAGTCATTGTAAGCCTAGTTGAGACTTACTCTCGCATGCAAAGTAGTTTAAACTTAGAGTGGAGTTAACTGAGTCAAGTCTGAATTAGTTCAACTTCAGTCTTATATTTGATAAAGACAAAGATAGTATGTGCTTGCATGATGAAGTTATTTTGAGTGACTAAGTAGTTGAAAAAATATAAATACCCCATGATGGGTTCATTGTAATCAAGTCAAGTCAATTCTGTATGATAGCTGCAACTGGTGTTATTGTGTATGTTAATTTTGTGCCTTTCCTACATTGCCTTTCCAACAAATATCCCATCGGATCCAGTTCACCTTTCTGCACACTTCGATTTACATATGGCTTGGTTAGAGATGGCAATTAGGTTTCAAACCTACTCAACCAATCTTCCTCTTCGACTTTGAGTACTACAAATGTCCTTGCGTGGACAAGCCTGGGCCGCTCCTGTCCGACTGTCGGGATTGTAAATGACGGTGTGAATCTGTGTAGCGAAATTCACCATTATCGTGTCATCCTGAAATCAGCCAGAACTAAGTCCTTTTGCGAACGGGTATCAAAAAAATTGATGAACACAGTTTGGCTCTGGTATCACTTGTTGGTTTTAGAGGTATGCAAAAGTATTCAACATTAGAGAAATATCACTTGTTGGTTTTAGAGGTATGCAAAAGTATTCAACATTAGAGAAATAATGTTAGAGAAATAATGATAGAAAAAATAACTATAAATACACAGTTTATGTGGTAAAGCTTTGATAATTTGTTAAAGATAGTAAAATTTATGACCAGTAGTGCAAGGATTTTATTATCTTACAATTGGCCTCTTCAATATTCCTATTTTGCAAATTTAATCACAACTTCAGTCGTTTAGTTAACCGTCATTTAATTTCAAAAAACCAACACTGTTAAAATCAACCCTAATATGATTCAGGCTATAACGAAGACGTTACAGTCAAAGTTCGATCAGAACTAGACTCCACCGTAGTAACATCAATCATTCCTGGAAATGAACCCTGAAGAGAGCCCAAAAATGATATTTGATGATTTATCTAAATTTTACTCAGATAAGGGAAGATTTTCCATTTAGTGGGAGACTAATCAACACCAGCGGTCGGTTAAATACATTACACTGAAATAAAGCTTAAATAGTATACAAATGTCGATGCAAAACAGTCTTGTAAGAAGAATCGCAAATTTTATGTCAAGAAGCGAGTTTTTTTACCTGAATCCCTCGCTGCTTCCAATCCTCAAAGCTGCTCGCAACGTACATTGAGTCCACCAAGGCGTTGTCTAAACATCTTAACTGTATAAGCCCCATTTCTTTCCAGTAATCAAGAATTGACTTGGCAAAATCACGGTTCTCGTCATAAAACCACAATCTTTGTTTGGCACGGGTGATAGCAACATATAAATGTTTTAATTCACTGCAGAGAAGATTATGTTTGCGATTGTCAAACCTAGGATACTTAGGAAGTGCTTTTTGATCAAAGTTGTTGAAGGCTTTCTGATCCATGAACTCATAAATTACCCTCCATTTGGTGGCCAATGGAGAGCTAGCAAAAAAGTTGTATAGTAGCACATCCTACAGAACACAAGAAAGAGAATATCAATTACGAAAACAGAAACTTACATGGCCGTACTCATCAGTGTTTGACTAGTCTACATAAACACGGGCATCAAATTGTACATTCTGAGCCTCAGAATTTTATATATACGTCTTATATTTGCAAAAAACTGTATTCTTTCTTTCAGTGAAACTCAGAATTATGCAGAGAGAAGAAAACACCTGAAACTCAAGACCTTTGCATTCAAGTATTGTCAACACAAGGCCTTGTTTCCCAACTTGGCTAATCACTTCTTCCTTTGCGTGATCATCCCTTACCAGAATTGCCTGTTCAGCGCCAAATTCATATTTGCCACTTCCAACGTTTCCTCCATGGCCAAAAAGTTTTGTAATAAGACTTTCGTCTTCATCAGTTTCAAGAAATATTGGAGCTTCTCCAAATATGAGACTTCTTTCTGCGCTCAATCTATCTACAGCTGAAGTAAAGAAATGATACAGCAGCTCCACAACACTCTGCGCTAGTTTAATTATTCCACTGTGAGTCCGAAAATTTTGGCTTAAATGAAATAAATCAGGCATGCCAATTTGAGATGACATTTCATTATTAACATCTGCTTCCAGAAACTCCCTGTAGAACACATTTCTAATATCTTGGAATCGAAAATTAACCCCTCTTGCAATCGTTTGGGCTGTGTCACCCGCAAAGACATAGCCCTCACGAAAATTAGAACATACATATTTGAACAGAGTAATTTGGGCCATTGTCAGGTCTTGAACTTCATCAACATAAATAAAGTCGATTTTCCGACCTAAATATGCAGTGGATCTTAGCTGACCATGCAAGTGGTTCACTATATCTGCAATGTCAAAGTCTCCATTCCTTTGCTTTTGCTTTTCATAATGCAAGAAAAACTCATAGATTGCTTCTCTCTGATTGGCATTTAACATAGAAACCCTACTTTCTGCCATCAGAATATAGTCTTCTCGACTCATCGTAAAGTTTGAAGATTTCATTGATATTAAACTACCTTTTATGTGTGATATAATTTCAGTGAATACCGCAGAAGAGTCGAGGCCTCTTTTTAAATCTTCACAGAAATGTGGCCAGTACATCGAGTTGAAACGTTCATAGCCGACTTCTCTTGTTCTCATAATTTCCATAAACGCAAGAGATTTTCCATGCATGGGCCCCTTTTCACCATCAAAGAAATGGTATGGCACACTCCCATCCAACATCAAAAGGAACTTGTAGAATGTAATGACCAATGGAAAATTCTTCTCAGGTACATCTATGAAACTGTCAGGAATATCATTCATCTCGCCTAGGTGATCACTGCTATCATGCATAGCCGTGTTGGGAGCATGATCTTTTCCCAGCAGAGAACTACAGAAACAACAAATTCTAACATCAGCATATAATAATAGGTAATGATTTGGTTATCCTTAATTTCATGTAATGATTTGGTTATCCTTAATTTCATGTAGATATTTTTATTTATATGTGCAACCAACTTTCCCAAAACAATTTTCAAAGCATGTATTAGCTCAGAGTTCCATGAATAATTTCCTTAAGTCACCAATGAAAGAACCTCCCCTTTTCGGTGTTCACTACAGAAGCTAACATTTAGTGGCACACATATGTAAATTCAAGCTACCAAAATCCCGGTTACTCATCAACAAAATTTACCATATGATGTCTAGCACCCCAATTTTGGGTCTTGAGTGTCATGCCAGGTGGGCTTGAGCCTATAATGTACTTACGATTTCTTTCTCAGAATCCTAGTTGCTGCCCTAGCCATTGCTGGACTAAAGAACGAAAGTAATTGATCTTGATTTGTTTATGCTGTTAGAGTCATGTTTATGCTCCTTAGGTACCATGTGTGATGTCAGCAGCATGCACAATGCATTATACACATAATGGAAAGAAGTTCATGGTGACTTCAAGGATGACAAAAAGTGACTTAAAGGAAAGAGATTGACTTGCATGTGTTAACTCAAAATCCTTTTATTTTATAGTTGAGTTAATTGAGTTGAGAGAAGTTATACAATTTAATTTAATAGGGTGGAAGATAATTGAGTGGAGAAAAGTTGTAGAATTTAATATAATACAGTGGAGGAGTTCTGATCAGATTATGTTTTTCAATTTTTTATTTACAAAAATTGAAAATTTATTATTTTTTAAATATATTTTATTTATTTAATTTTAAATATTTTTTTTCATTTTCATATAGTTATATAGATAGGAAAACAAAAAGTTGACACTTTTTGGATGTGCTATTCTTAACTATAATTATGGTTAAAAGATTTGATTCCAAAGAAATCAAGTAGCCATCTTTACTTGTATTACTTCTGCTTAATTTTTTGAAGCATTACATGGAATGTAAGCTGATATAAAGTTATGAGGAATTTACTTATGTAATTATGCATTTTATAAGATGTGGGTAAAAATGAGCATATAAAAAAATAAGGTGAATTTCAAATTGTAAATTAAGGGATATGTTTGTATATGGTTTAACTACATATATATATTTTAGAAGACCTGATTCGAGTATCAGGTGGTGCATATATACTTGCATTTGAAGACCTAATTTGAGTACTGGGTGGTCACTAAGAGTTGTAAAATTGTATGAGGTAAATATTCATATGGTTGAGCATTCTCTGAAACCTTGGGCAGCATGATCAAGTATGCTTTAGTGACACAAATATTTTCAATGCATGTTATCAAATTCCTTTGCATCACACAATTTCATTTTCTCATTAGAAACTTTCATAAAATAGTCTTATCTAAGAACATAAATATGACTCCAACCATCTTCAAGGCCCTACAAAACTACATTATATTCAATACATTGACAGCTCAAGCAAAAGCTTGTGGCATAGACAGAAAAGAAGAGAAACTCACATTTTTGTTGCTTGTGTCTCATTTCCATACTACAAAACTAGCTATGGGTCAAAATTGGAAGATGAAAAATTAGATGAATTTAATTAGTCTCTAATAAATGAGTGGAATAGGCTCAAACTCATGGGGACTCTTAAGTCTGTGAAACCCTCTGCACTTGTAGCACAGGAAACAAGAAAGAAGACTAAGTAGAAGTACAAGAACAAGGAACCAGAGAACAGGAAGGGAGCTAAACAAATGCTTACTGAGGAGTTCTGCACTTGTAGCACAGGAAACAAGCAAGAAGACTAAGTAGAAGTACAAGAACAAGGAACCAGAGAAAAAGAAGGGAGCTAATCAAATTCTTACTGAGTGTTTGAATTCTAGAAAAGGATATTGCAAGAAGGAGAAGGACAAGTGCACACACTGCAATAGGGGTTTATGTCCTAAGATCTCTTGCATGAAGAAAACCATTGATCAAATGGCACAAGTACTCCAGCAAAATCACTTGGATGATTTCACATGAGATAATGCCAAGGATAAGAAGGGGTACCAACCAATAAAAGACATGGGTAAGGGTCATGCATTGCCAGTTGCTACTTATCTGCCACTTCTTGGGTGCTTTATTCAAGAGCTACATGCTATATGGATTCTTTAGTAGACACTTTTTTCTTACTTGGAGACTTATCCTAGACCACCTATATTTTTAGGAGATAATACACCTGTGGAGGTTTCTGGTGATGAGACAATTGACTTGGAGCATGGAAGTATTCACCATATATTATATGCTCCTCAACTTTCAGTCAACTTGGTTTCCATTTACCAGATTACTCATACATGGTTAGGCAAGAAAGTAGAATTTACTCTAGATATAATGGTGATTTCCAACATGACAGATGGTTTTAGAGTTGCTATTGTGGAGTTAAACCACTATTCCAAGTTATACAATTTCTCTTACTTTATTCCTAAATCTGATTTTTCTCTTCTAACACATCTTAATGAGGAAAGAAGGTTATGGCATGAGAGATTTGGTCACCGTAACTATAAGTATTTGGACTAGTTATCCAAAAAAGGAATGGTTGAAAGGTTGCCCAACTTCCAATACACATATGGAGTTTCCAAGGCTGCATGCTTGGAAAGCATCCTAAAGAGAAGCTAAAGACGAGAAAGGATAGAACTTAGGAGAGCTACCTCACTACTTTAGCTAGTGCACAGTGGCAATATTGGACCTTTTCCTCACCCATGGGCCATCTATAAGGAAGGAAAGTTATGTGTTAACACTCATTGATGACTTATCAAGATATATATGCCATTATTTTCTTAAGTTGAAATCATAAGTCTCTAAGCATATCAAAAATTTTAAGCAACTTGTAGAAAATCAGATAGGGAAGAGATTTTAATGCCCTAGAACTGATAACAAGGTGAATATGTCCATAAAGATGTTCGAAATCTTTGTTTATAATCCAACATAAAGCTGCAAAATACAATTCTTTACATTCCATAAAAGAATGGAGTTGTAGGGAGAAAACATAGACCAATAAAGAGATAGTGAATTGTAAGCTCCATCTTATATCCTTACATCCTAAGCTAAGGGAAAAAGCCATTAATTGTGCTACATATATTTAGAATAAAATTCCACATAAATCAGTGAAAGGGTCACTTCTTTTGAGGACTTGACAAGGAAGAAACTCACTTTAGATTTTTTGGTTTATGAGCATGGGCTAAGATTCCCTTCGGTACGAGAAAGGCTATGGAGCCTCAAAGAAGGAAGTACATATTTGTGGGATTTTCAAAGGAAGTTAAGGGATTCAGGCTATTAAATACCTCTTCAAATACCTTGTTTATCCAAAGGAGTGTGAGATTTGAAAATAGTCCCTTACAGGTACTTCGAAAGCACCCTGCCTCATTCTCTAGACCTCTAGTTCTATCAAATCTTAGTCATTCTTGTTGATATCATTTTTTTATAATATTTCTGAATTTGATCTTTTAGAACAATACCAAGAAATTTCAGGTAGAAAGTAGAGGCCTCAATGGGTACAACAAACACTTTATGTAGTTGGTGATCTAGCAAGTGATCCTATCAATCGAAAGAGAACTAGGTTGTAGTTTTTGGAGCCTTCACAAACTCTAACTATCATGGAGTATTCTTATATACTTGGATTATACCCTACGACCTATGTCGAGGATGAAGGGAATTCCCATTTTGGAAGAATCTATGAGAGAGAAGTATAATTCCTTGATGAAGAACAATACCTGGGAATTGATACCTCCTCCTCCCAACAAGAAACTCTTTTAGATGTAACTGGGTTTAGAAAACTAAAAGAGTAGTTAATGGGACTATTTCAATGTGCGAGGCTCGCTTGATAGCCATGGGATTCTCTCTAGTTAAAGGGATTGACTATAAGGAGACCTTTGAACTAGTAGTTAATATGGACACTAACAGCAAACATTATATCAGGCCTAGTTGCTGTTAAATACATGAGGCTGCCAACTATGCTTTTGTATAAGCTAGGATCAAAATCCTTGCTGCTATCCTCTCTGCTGAGTTTTAATCCCATTATTGTGGGAGTGATTGCTGCCTTGCACTCTTGCATATTAAATCTGCCCAACA
>APFE030547549.1:8699-25573 GCA_000404065.3 Pinus taeda
AGAATCTAGATTCTATATTTAAAAATACATAATCATCATCATGAATTCCACATAAAAAAATCATCATCACCAATTCAACTTAAACATTGTCATCATTATTAGAGATTACTATAACATTCAACATATTATCAAATTTCTATTTCCAATTTCAATCATCAACATCATCACCAAAATTAATAACGCTAAATGCACACGACATAGTACAAATTACATGATATATTATGGTATTCAATGTTCATTGTTCAAAAGTTTAAAACATCATTATAAATTACATTTACATATCATGAAATATGTTTTTCATCCATGTAATTAAGATTGACATCATCATTTGGATCCTCTCCATGAGTGGGAGCATTGCTGCCATGCCTACTTGAAGATGCAATTACTGGTGTCTCCTCATCAAACAAAATGATATGAGACATGGCATTCAACGTCTTATCCAAGTCAGGAAAGTTTGGAAATGGATCCAAAACCCTTAAAAATGCCTGAAACGTTTCAAAAATAGGATCATGCGTTTCCAAAAAGATGGAAAGGCTTCAGAATTAGGATCCTGTGTTTCCAAAAAATTGAAATGTTTCTGTTTCCGAAACGCCGAACGATGTTTCTGGAGTTTGGGAGGGACATTTCCAGTAACTTAGCTTTCATACAAGTGCGTCAAGAATGAAGAGTGCAAGGGGCAACAAGAGAGAAGGATCGAGCTCAGCCAGCATGATCAAAGGACAGATTTTGAAGGATTTGATCAGATGAAATTTCACCAGGTTCTGTTGTATTTGTATTTTTTCTGAGAGGGCCATTATGCCAAGAAGGGAGCCCTTATATGCTATAAATTATTATTAATAGAACAGCATATTTTGAAAGGAAAAAATATGTGTATGAGATTGGTGTATTAATTTGCTTCCACTATTGTTTTTCATTTATGTTAAATTCTTAGTAGTGCTTTTTATTTAGTAGATCCGTATTATAATTAAATTTACAGCAAAGAATTTGCTAAGAAAGAATTAGCTAGGTTGCTAGAGTAAATTAACATTCTATTTCTAATTTTAGGGTGGTGATATAGTTGTAGTCCTTTTTATTGTGAAACTCTGAATAAATCAGACTCAATTGTAATTTCACAGATCTGTCATGTGTTAGTCTGTATGACCATGTCAAAGGAGGTCTCTGTTCCCTTTCTGTACTTGTTGTAATATTAATAAAAATAGATATTTCAACAAAAAAAATTGTATTTATATCATTGATTATGCAAATAGATTCAATGCGGAAACCATAGTAAAGATTTATAGAATTTCTCTTTTAGAATATAAATGCAAGCATTTATTAACGAATTATCACATATTTTACATTATTTCACCTTTCCCCAGTGTAGTACAGAGTAGTCAGTCAAAGGCTATATCAACTGATAGAAGTTTTAAAATAAGCTCTCCATCATATGCTATATTAAATGTGCCTGCTACGTTCTAAGATATAACTTTTACAGCGCAATGGATTATTTTTGAAGGCTTTCTTTCCACTAGGGTACAGTTTTAAAATTTTTGGAGACTACGTCAGAACTTAGAAACTTAGGTCTCCCACAATGTCTCATCAAATCATGTATGCGTTTTTAAGAAAAGGAAACTGCACTTTAACTCTTGGGTCTGTGGCTACACCACAATCATGTTAAATTCACCAACACCATTTCACAAGAGGATGAAGGATTCTGTATCTCGATAAGCCTGCATATTGAAAAATCCTCTGCTACATGAAATCACTAAACTTACATGGACCACCCCATGTGAAATATACTTTTACATTCTTAATTTCTAAACTTGTAGACATTGGCATAAAAAAGTTATACACATTTTGCAGTCTTATGTTTATGTTGAAGATTTTATTGAGGAATATCAGTTGGTTTCATCATTTCTTTTAAAAATAGGGTAAATCTATGGTTTTGTAAAATCTATGATGCTTCTGAAGGAACGTGAGGCAAGAATATGATGCAACTTAAATGATTGTGGATCTTAAATGTTTAGAATAAAACTATAAATAATTAAAGTGAAAAAAGGATGAATACCCCACTATGTTAATCATGTGTTAAAATCCTCCTCTTTTTACCTCTTTGAATGTTCCTTTGAAAGATAGATTCACACGCTTAGAACATTCTAGGTTCTAGTTTATCCCACCCACAGTATGTGGCATTTACAGGGACCAGTGGAGACATTTTTCCATCCCTAAACTGTTTTGTTGAAATCCATTAGATTGAATATTCAGTATATCAACATGATTCTATACTCGTTACCCCATCTTTATCTCATACGTAATTATATACTTTCAACTATCAACTGGAATGCAGGAAAACATGATTAGTTTCTAACTGTCTGTCAATCAGCATTGCCAATTTATGTAAATGCCGTTATTTTGAAAATGATTTAGCTCTCTAATATAATAGAGCATGCTGTAAGAAATTACTATAGATTATATGCTGATTCACTGGATATTCTATAAACCTTCTAAGGTCAGTGAGGCATTGTACATTATTCCATCCCTTCGAATTCTGTTTAACATTTGAAACTGGTTGACGGAAATTTGCAAGTGACTGTCTATGAAATCCAAATTCAAGTTACTAATTAGGGATTTTAGAACACGAGTTTGGATGATAACTATACAATATTAGTATTCACCAGTTTAAAGTGAACATCAAATGACAAGTGATCTTTAAGTGAAATACATGTCTGGTGCAAAATATGTAGAAGAAGGCTACAAACTTTCTTTTCATCTCTGTCAATGTTATCTATGGAATCTATGCATTCTCCTTTTTGCAAAGATATTTGCCAGTTGCGAATTCGATCTATTAAACTTAACAATTTCTGTACAACTAAAACAAGGACAGAGCTCCAACTGATATCGAGAAATATGGAAGAGAAAGTGAAAGGAAGGTCTTGCAGCACTGACATTGGGTCCAAAATGAGGCATGCAGCATAAGGGCTCCAACTACCAGTAAGAAGACCGAGGAATCTCAATGCCTGTAAAACAAATAAAATGTGAGAAATATATATTCGGTGGAGTGCCATTCAATGCACTACATACTCATTTTAACAGAGTCCTCTCTCTCTCTCTCTCTCTCTCTCTCTACTGCACGCATGCACAGTGCAATACTATATGTCTATTGCTAAATGAAATAAAAATGACAAAGCAGAACAATTCAGCTAAAGCAGGCATTTCTGTTACAAATGCTTTCATATATTGCACATACTGTTGCCTTTCCTATGCAAGTTGTTTCAATTAAAACTATGTCAAAGAGCTCAGATAAACAAATATAAGTGTCAGAAGTAGAACACAATTTTTTTGGACAAAGCCTTATGGCTTAGCATGGCACTGAAAATCCAACTGTGAGAAATATCTTAGAGTAACCCTCTTTCACTTTTGCCCCTCATTAGTTCATACAATCCCCCATGCCTGACTGACTTGTCCTTCCTTTGCAAACATCTCTTTCCACCATGCCTTGAGGAAATTTAATGGTTGGGAAGGCAAACAAACAAACAAGGGAGAAATATCTATAGAGGGCCTGTTTTATCTTGAAGCACAAGGAGTCTCCCATAAATTGATCCTATGGAAACCTTAAGTATAGTCTACTCAAGTCCCGTTATTTTTGAAATAAAAGACTGGTGTTTGGAAACATTTGGCAACAAAGGCTTTGGACAGATGTCGTGGATTCATTCCCTCCCTAATTCCTTCAGTTGTGTTATTTATCTGCCCTCCCATCCTTGGCACGAGCTACAATCCTCACACAACACAATTAATCCTCCCAAATCGGTTTTGACAATCTTGCACAGGTGTTAATCAAATTGAAGTTGAGAGCCATAAGCATGAAGCAGTTTGTGTGTTTCTGCTACCTCTCATTCTCCTCTGTTAAGAATCAACCATGCCCATTCTCTGTCGTCTACTACTTCCAGGGAGCCATGGATCCCAATCCCCAATAATAAATGACCTTGGGTAACCAATTTAGAAAGGAAGTTGATGGTCTACGGGCAGTTCTATCTCTTCAAGATGCTCAACTTTCTCACATTCAACGGACTATCATTGTCATCCTCTCTAAGGTTCAAATAGGCCAGTGGCATGGATGAGACATCTTTGAACAGTTAGCCTCTCTGTGACTATAGGCAAAAGGAAGTTTTAAACAATTTGCCCCAGTCCAGCGGATGTAAGAACAAAGTGCTTGAGACCATCAGAGCCATCCACAAGTTAAAAAGAGATTCAAGGCACCATTCACCATCAACCAGACAACTGACCAAATCACTCAGGAATCATCCCCTTAGGACATGCAGAGCAGAGTTGAAGCTGTAGAGGATGTCTCACCATGAGGCATAGTTTTAAAAACCGGTCGGCTTTAACCGGAAACCGGTCAGACTAGCCGGTTCATTGGCCGACCGGGTCAAACCGGCACAAAAACGCGGTTGAAGCCTCCGTTTCACCCAAAAATCAGAAAAACTGGCCCTAACTGGCCGGTTTATGGTCAAACCAGCCGATTCTGTCCTAAACAGGCCGGTTCATTGCCAAGGCCGCGGCAGACCCACATGGCGTGGTTTAGGAAGGTTCCAGGTTGTTTTGGAGGGAAAATAAAGGCTGTTTCCCTCAAAAAACACCCGCTCGAAGCATTTAAAAGGGGCTTACCCCTCTCATTTGTCTCACACATCTCATTTGGAGTTTTTGTGAGTTTGATTGGGAGCTTGGAGAGTGTTGAGTTTTTGCTGGAGTAGTCATCTTGGAGTTGGACTTAGAGCTATTTTGGAGATAGTGTGGAGATAGTTTGGAGCAGTCAATAGAGTTGGCATTTTCAAGAGGAGGCTAAGGAAGCTAATTTGCATTTCCAGGTAAGATTTTCACTTGAAAAATTCCTCATTTCACCGCTGTCCATGTATTAATTTTTTTTTTTGTGTTCTATGTTATAAAATCTCTAGTTCTATGCTATCAAATTTTGTAGGCTACTAAGTGCATATTTTTTCTCATTTTAGCTCTGGTTTTCCATTTTTCTTAGCTGCATTTTTCTTTTAAATGACAGATTTCTTTGCAAATTTTAATTATTTCAAGCCAACATGGCTCCAAAAGCCAAGGATAGTGCATGGGCTCATTGTGATTTGATTGATGGAAAAATGATATGCAAATTTTGCAATAAACCTATTGGAGGTGGGGGTATTCTCAGATTGAAACAACACTTGGCTGGGGCAAGAGGCCAAGTAAAGAGATGTGAAGCACCAAATGAAATGTTAGGTCCTGTTAGGGCAAAATACCTTTCCAAGTTTGAAAAGTTTGAGGAAGGCTAGGGAGAAGGCCATCCAAGATGAAATTGCAATGAAGAGGGAATTATTAGAAGCCATGAAAGGGAGTGGGTATGATGATTATGAGATTCAAGACTCCTCTTCTATCCCTTCCACCAATGACCCCTTTCACTATGTTCCTCCTCTTGGCCAACAATCTAAAGGAACAAACAGAATAAACATCCAGAGTTATTTTTCATCCTCTGCCACCATTGCCTTTGCTAATCCCACTTCCTCCCCAGTCAAGTTGTTAACCCACTTTAGATCAACATTGGAAAAAACAATGCAAAGAAACTTCTTATCTATGCATTGCTAGATGGTGGTATGATGCAAATATCCCATTTAATGCTGCTTGCTCACTTTATTAACAAACTATGTGGGACTTTGTTATAGCTGCAGGAAAGGGCTTCAAAGGCCCTAGTATGCATGATTTGAGGGGAGCTCTTTGGCAAAAAGAGATTTCTTCCATTAATGAGTATTTGGTTGAGTATAGAGAGTCATGGCTCAAAACAATTTGTTCCATCATGTCAGATGGATGGACCGATGGAAAGAACCGCACTATCATTAATTTCCTTATTTCATGCCCTCAAGGAACCATATTTTTTAGATCAATTGATGCATTTGATAAGGTGAAGGATGCAACCCTTCTATTTGAGCTTTTGGATTACATTATTTAGGAAGTGGGGGAGCAGAATGCCTCAAACTATGTCTCAAACTATGTTCTTGCTGGAAAGATGCTTGAGTCCAAATATAAGACCATATTTTGGACTCCATGTGCTGCACATTGCATAGACTTCATGCTTGAGGACATAGGCAAAGTGAAGTGGGTAGAAAACACTGTAGAGCATGCCAAGTGCATTACAAAATACATTTACAACCACTCATGGGTATTGAGTCTAATGAGAAAAAACAACTGGAGGCAAAGAGCTTGTTAGGCTTGCAATTACGAGATTTGCAACTCACTTCCTCACGTTGCAATGTCTTAATTCTCAACAGAAAAACTTGTAGAAAATGTTTTCCTCTGATGATTGGACTAAATCTCGGTGGGCTCGTAGACAAGATGGAAAAGACACCCAAAAGGTCGTTTTTGACAATTATTTTTGGAAAAAGGTTTGTAGAGCTTGTGAAAATTACCAAGCCTCTTATTAAGGTGCTAAGGATGGTGGATGGGGAAAAATTGGCCATGGGCTACATTTATGAGGTTATGGATCAGGCAAAGGAGCAAACACGGGCAACTTACAAGGATAGGTTAGCTAAATATGGCCGTATATGGGAGATCATTGATAACAGATGGAACAATCAACTCCATCGTCCTATACATGCAACTGGATATTTTTTGAACCCAAAGTATCATTATAAAGCTCAATTAGGAGATTTGCAGGATGGGGAGGTTAGAGCTAGATTGATTGATTGCTTGGAGCGCATGGTCCCTATCCATGCAAACCAAATGGAAATACATAAACAACTTACTCTTTTCAGTATGGCAGCTGGTACCTTTGGAAAACTTGGCAAAGATGGCAAGAGATGTGGATCAACCAAGTAAGCAATTCCAATTTGTTTTTCTTTTCAAGTTAAATTGTTTAGAAATCTACAGTTCAAATTATCTATAAATACTTGTAATTTGTAAATAAGTAATGAAATGAACTAAGTTAGTAATTAATGTCTTTTTCTTTGCAACACATTGGTGGGAGTCATTTGGCAGCCAATGTCCTCAATTGCAAAAGTTTGCAATTAGAGTCCTCAACCAAACTTGCAGTGCTTCAGGTTGTGAGCGCAATGGTATGTTTTTGAGCGCATACACATGAAGAAGAGAAATTGTTTGGAACAAAAACGGTTAAATGATCTTGTCTTTGTGCAATACAACCTTCGACTAAGGCGGAACCAAATGATGAACAAAACGCGTGATCTAGATCCCATTGTGTTGGACGATATTGATCCAATATCCGAATGGGTGGAGGAGACTGAAGATCCTGTGTTTGATGCTGATTTTGATATTGACAAGGCATTAGCGAGGGATGAAGTAGATTTGGTGGCACCATCAGAACCAGGATTAGTAGTTGCATCAAGGAAAGGCAAACAACCAATGGAAGGCACTAGTCATGCAGCTCGACCAACTTGTGCTTCCATTAGGTCCACTTCTATTGTTATTGGTGGTAGTGCTATTGAGGTTGCAGATGAGGCCGAGGCATCCTCAGACTCTGAACCAGACGATGTCTATGTAGCTCATGATGATGATCTTGTGTCTAGTAGTGGTGATGAATTTGATGATTGATCATGTGTAGACTTGTAGTCTTGTAGTAGGCCAATGGCCTCATAGCTTGTAGCATTATTTTTGGACTTTATAGACCATTTAGAGCCTCATTGCTTATGTATTTTGTCAATGATATGTATTGCACTCGATGCCATTTTGATATATTCACCTTTACATGGTATATATATGAGAAAACTTAGCATATTTTGTCTCTATTGGCTTGGACTCATCACTTAAATCTTAAAAATAGTTTTTCTTCATTGAAAATTAATTATTTAACGTATTTTTTTAAAAACCGGTTCATTGAGATTTGACCAGTCCCGGTTTGACCGGTTCCGGTTTGAAACTCAGTTTATTAGGTGGACTGGTCCGGTCACTGGTTCTGGTTTTTAAAACAATGCCATGAGGAGATGAAGACCAACCCCGCTGGTAGATATGTATTTCAAATCTATGGGCTTGTTGGTAGTTTCATAAAAATAATCCTAGTAGGTTAGTTTGTAGTTTGATAAATAAAAGGGAAGAACTTTTATTTTGGATTGTATGATTGGCAACAAAAAACTCTTTAGTCTCTGCCTTTTTCCATTCCAGCGTTATGTCTATGTTCCGTATTTAGAATGTCTGATTCAACGGCCAACCATAGTCCTCATTTTTCGTTAATACATAATAGTTGTTATTGTTTTAAAAAACACTAGATAGCACTTTTGGTAAGTGTTATGTATTCTATGCTAACTAGTAACAAGAGAATTGCATATACTATACAATGACACTTTACTCTTGCTCCAAATCCTTGGATGCACGAAAAGAACACAAATACATAGAGAAATTTTTTGCCTTGTGGAATTGGAAAGTTGTTTATTGGTATCTTGCATCCCATGAAACAACTACTACTTAGCATGTAAATCCAACATTATGGTTTTGTCACTTGTTACCAATAAACTTTGGCCTAGTCCATCATAGGAAATTCCAAAGGAAAAATTGAAAGGGATGAACCTGTGTTGCAAGAAATGCTCCCTCTCCCCAACACTTCTCACCTTGGAACCATGCTTTGAGTGGGAGCACCTTTGGGAGCACACTTAAGACCTTTTCGGCATGCTCCTTGCCAATTTTGGAGTGTGTCACTCCCACAAACACTCCCAAAGCTAAGGAGCGCCCTCCAAAGGCATTTCCTAGATGCTTCCAAGGCACTCCCCTAGACCCTTCTTGGATGCTCTCTAGGTGCTCTTTGGATGCTCCCTAATGGTAATGTTATTCTATCACACATGAGGGTATGTGATTGAATTTAATCAAGAGCACCGAGCCCTACATGTACCTTAGTGTTGGTCGTGTTGCATGTTGAACTCCTCTTTCATGGATGCAACAAAAAAAATACCCTTCACGCAAAACAAAATCATTGATCAAACATGTTAATCTTTTTCTACCATATTTTAAGGATTGGATTAGGCAATTTCATCAAAATTGAGTGGCGTTGATTGATGTCCCTAGAGGATCAAGGTAGAGGCAAAGGCTAGACAAGAGGAAAAGAATGAAAGGCGATACTAATGATGAGGATATCAAAATAAGCAGTGGTGGAACATTGCTTGTCAAAGAGTGGTGAAACATGCATGGCAATGTTACCCCACAACTACAACATTTGGTAACTTGAGTGCGTCCACAATCCTTGAACACTTCAATTGTAGAGAGGCATTTAACAACTAGCTCAATTTACTATTTTGGATTTGTTACCCACCAAAAGTGGTTAACCCCATAGGAGAAAACTTTTCTCCTATCTTGTATAGCTAGCTAATCAACAACCCAATACATTGCTCAGTTACGATGATATGTTACATCCCTCCACCACTTGCACAGGTCATACACCTCTCACCATCCAACGTTCCTCTTGGATTAAGGTGAGCTACCACTTGACAGGAACTTTAACGATTTTGGAATACAAACAACCAGCAAAATATATTTATAAAATATGTGATTTTGGAGGTGTTGACTGCTGCGTGTCAACTACCCATAGCAGTACACCCCCTTTTTCTTCGCAAAAAGGGACAACGCTTGATCGAGATGTTCGTGCCATTCGACAGTCATCGTCATTCTCCTGATCTTATTAAGTTATAAACCCAGTCTGCATTTTGATGTAAATAATCTTAGCAGAGCTGAGTCATGTATGTAAATTGCTTAGGTGGACTTAATTTTCTAGTGATAATCTTCATTCCGGAAGGTTTTTCGTCTCACCGATCCATAATCGGCAGAGTTTTCTTCAACTTGACCCCAAAGCCGGAATGAATTTTATCATTAGTCTTAGGAGAATCCTAGAGTTTTGATCTGCTAGATTATGTTTGGTCGCAGAACTGGGTGGTTTATGAGGGTCTATGTCAAACGGGTTCTCCCCCTTGAGATGTAAAGTTGTAAAAGTCATGATGAAAAGTGTCTTGAGGGTTAGGAAATGCTAATCCCCTCATGCGTCTTAAGTCCTAGGTCCTAGGGAAACTTTTCCAAAGGCTATGTTTGATGATCCATAATAAAAATAATAAATAAGAAAAAAATAATATTTGAGAATTTCCATTTTTAATGATTAAAAATTGACGGATGAGATAAAGATTCTTATCCTATCGAGTCGAGATCGTTTTGACATGGAATCATCAAACTAGCTTTTGGGGTTTTTTCCTTAAATAGGGTGCTAGGGGTATTTGAGATTATTTGGATCTGAGCTTGTGCTGAAGAAGCCTCTTTAAACTTTTCTGGGCTAATAAAGACTTGGGCAAAAGCTTGCTGGTGTCACTCTCTTAAAGTGCTGTGAGCCATTTCATTTCTGCATATTTTATTTTTCAGCCGTTAATAACAGCTTAATGAAGAGTATTGTTGAGCATAGGTATCTTGTTCACATGCTAGGGTTTGAGTAGTAGGTATCTTGTTCACATGCTAGGGTTTGAGTAGTATTAGGGTTTCTGATGTAATGGCAGGTATCTCCATTGTTTTTTGAGATCTAGTACTGCTTTTTCTCTCTTATTTGGCGGTTGAAGTGAGGTGTGCAGGAAACCCTTGAGGATCAGTGGGTATTTGGGGAAGTTTTTGGCTGAACCAACCAACTCCCATAAGCACTTTTTGCAGAGCCCAGCTGGTTTTGATCCTGGGTTAATCATTTAGTCTTTTTTCTGAATTGCATGAGAGATTTCCTAAAGCATTTCATTAGCTATCTGAAGTTCTCAAAATTTTTCAATAATAACTGATAAATTTGGCTTTATAGAGCTGTAATTCCAAATTTTTGATCGATTTGCAAGTTTTTTTTTGGGGCATGTGTCTTCTGGGTTTTGATTTCCATTTGCAGGTCTGAGATAAAATTCTAGTGGAAAGTTGAGTTTTGTCTGGGTTGGTGTCTCGCTGTCCAAGGGTTTTCAGATTTTGAAAAAATCTCAACATCGGTTGCATTAATAATCAGTATCTAAGTCAAGAGACCTGTACTTCAAATCAGGAGCCAGCGTGTATCCTCAACCTTTTTGTATCAAACTTTCCAGCAACAAAGGAAAATTTCGATTTCAATTTTTTTTTGAGCTGTTCTCATCCTTCTACCTTGCCCATGCATTGCAAAATCTTCACGTCTGCCATCAAACAACTATATCTGCGTGTAAACAAGTAAGAAAGCGGTGGGACAAAACACCAAAACGCAGGCGTTGTATTCAGCGTGTCCAGTAAGCCTCTGCAACCTTTCCATCCAGTGTTGAAAGACCGCTTTGCCGTCAAGAATCATAGACTGCGCGCAATCTTGTTTTCCTTGATATATACAGTGATATTCCTTTGCCAATTCGAAAGCCCTCTCCGCCTGCTGGCTGCTTCCTCCAACTCTCTCGCGTGAGGGCACATTTCGAAACCCAAATCGTCTTTGTTTATAACAGCTGTGGTTTGACATAGCCGCATTCAAACTTTTATTTGCCAAACCCTCCGCGCGGACCCTGCAAGGCATCACTCTGCGTGGACTGAGTTCCATATCCGCCATTTTCTTGCTGCCTATTGTTCGTCAATACAACCCGATGCAGCAGTAAGATCAACCTCAATCTGCACGGGCCAGGTAAACTTCCAGGTGCGTGGGTTTTCCGCTGATATCTCATACATATCGTGTTTTGGCAAAGCGTAATGGTTAAGAACGAAAATCGATTTTCGTTTTGGTCCATTTGAGTTCGATTTTTATGTATACTGTAGAGTTAGAATTAAATCGATTTTTATTTTTAGTTTAGATTGTTTGCGATTCAATAGTTTTATTTTTAGTCTAATACGTATGCGTTATATTTTTTTTAATACGTTTAGGTTTAGTTTTTAATTAGTTTTCATTTGTTACGTTTTAGTTTCGTTTTAGTGCGTTTTAATTTTTTCTTTTTAAAAGTTTTGGTTTTAAATATAAACATTAAAAAATTCATAAATTTTTATTTTAGGGTTTCAGTTTTAGATCATAATTTTGATTTTTTTTTTAAGTTTTTTTAGTTTAAGTTTAAGATTAGATTTTTCATTTTTAGACTTTGTTTAAAAATTAAAAAAACAATCATAAAAATAAAAAGAATACATAAAAGGACTTAAATTTTTTTTTTTAGGACCTTAGTCTTTAGATTAGACTTTTAAATTTTCTTTTAGTTTAGATTTTTGCTTTAAAATTTTGTCGGAAAAGCATAAAAAAACATCGTGGAAATATTTTGCCAGTTAAAGTCTTAGCCTGAAAATTTTATCATGTTCTATATTTTTGCTGAGGCTACAATGTTGATGTGAGATTTATGTTTATCTTTTACATGATTTGGTGTCCTTGAAATAATGATATCTGGTTAATGTTCGAATTCGCACGGTTGTATCTTTCAAAGCTATTAATTAAAATTTGCCAGATCATTGTTAAAAGCATTGTGAATTTACTGGATATCTTGCATTTTTCGAAGTTATTTGATGATAAATGATTACTGTGCACAATTTACTTTTTCTGCAACATCTGTTAAGTGATCATTTTGACATCAAACCCATAAGGCACTGGTCCATCAAATTAAACAAATCCATTTAGTGCTTTTCTCTTTCGTGTCTCCCAAACCAACTGGTTCGCAGTTGGTCGTCCTTTCCCTTTCAGGGTCTACCCCCCTTAGCCGTGGGAGACAGGCTTAAACGGAGAGATCGGGGATCAAAGTGACAGCCCCCGGTCTGAGCGTTGTCGTGACAATCTGTGCGACAACATTTTTTGGCGCCGCTGCCGGGGACAGAGTTTTTCTGTCCTTGGTCCTTCCCTTCCGAGCTTTACCATGTTTCACTTCCTGTCCGGGTGGCAACTCCACCTCATATTATCTTCAAGGGTGTATACTAGAAGGCATCCAAGTAGTCTGTGCAATCCTGCTCCTGATCCTGAAAGGGCCCTCAGAGTACGATTACACAAACTCTCTTCTCGTACACTTCTTGTTAATCTCGGACAAGAATCCCTTTCTGATATCCATCTACTTTTTACTCGTCCAGTTGAGCACGACATCATGGACATCTTCTCCCCATGTAACTTTGCTAATATTCCAAGTTATCCCAATGATACTCCAAAACATGGAATGGATAAATTGCCTATCTTTCAAGGAGACAACGCAATCAGTGCCAATTCGCATCTGAAAGCTTTTAGTTCATGGTTAGGGAAATATGCAAGGTCTGCTGATTTTAATCATGAAGATGTTAAAATGAGCCTTTTTGTTCTAACTTTGGAGGGTGACGCTCTAGATTGGTTTACTGAAAAGCCTCAAAATTCATTTGATTCCTTACAATCGATTGTTAACGCCTTTAAAGAAAATTATGGGGATAAACGAGAGGGAAGACACCTTGTAAAAGCTATCAGCATAATCAAAAAGAGAGAAAACGAAACTGCTGAAGAATTTAATAAAAGTTTTAACGACATCATTAAAGAATTACCTCAAGATTATAAACCTACTGACAAGTCTCTTCGAGACTTTTACATCGATGCCTTTAGTCCTCAGCCATCTTATGAGTTAAGGCATGCTAGACTTAATGATTATAGGGATTGCCAAGCCTTAGCTATAGAAATTGAAAAGGACAAGGCAGAATCTGGAAAATCTGAGATCCCAGGTTTCGACAGAGCTGCTACCAAAGTAAAAGAACCTAAAGGAAAAGCAGTTCAAGAACCTGAAAGTGAACTTGTTCTAAAATTGCTGCAAAAGATTGAAACCATGGAACTTAATCATACTAAGGAAATAGCCACTTTATAGAATAGGTTGGTCCAGATGGAAAGAACGCAAATGCAAAATTTCCAGCCTCGAAATAATAATAATAGAAATAACAATTGGCAAAGGAAGGGTCAATCTAGTGAGCAGAGACCTCCTAATCCGCTAGCTAATTTGGTTGATAATGCTCCCCCTTACTGTCGGGTTTGTGATGCTCTTCATGAAGGAGGCCACTTGTCCCATCGTTAGAAGAATTTTAGATAATGGAATGTTTGGAACAGGTGATCAAATAAATGTAGTAGGTAGCAAGTATCCTTTGTCTATGAATGATTGGATAGAGGTCAAGGAGAAGAGTCGTGACGTTATTAATCCTTCATCAGCTTTTAGTATAAATAACCTTGAAAATGAAGATGACATTTTGGCTAGGTTGTATGGTGAAAAACCCTCTCCCGAGCAAATCCCGGAAATTGCTAGAGATAAGGGTTTGACCTATCAGAGAAGGGATAAAGATCAGAGCGGGAATCAAATTCCCCCTCGAACTTTTTACCATGGTGAAAACTCTGGATTAGATGTTGATTTGGGAATTTGGTTTAACAATGCCAAAATCTGGGTCCCTGTCTCCGAGATTGCCAAAATCCCTTCCCAAAGAGACAAATTGCTAAAAGCTATCCAAGGTCCTCAAGTAAATACTTCACAACAAAAGACTCGGGAGGTTGATGATCATGACGTTCCCATATACTTGCAAAGCTTAGATGCTGATAACAAAGATCACCAGCCTTTCTTTATTACCTTGTTAATTAATGGATATAAATTGAATAATTGCATGTTGGATTCTGGTGCATCAGCTTGTGTAATGACTAAAAGGGTCATGGAACAACTTAACTTAAGAGTTTCTAGACCTTACTATAACATATGTGCCATGGATTCTAAGAAAATTAAAGTGCATGGTTTGATCCAAGATTTGCAAGTTCATTTATCAGTTTACCCAGACATCATGATTGTCATGGATATTGTTGTTGTGGATGTACCTGATGCCTGGGGTATGCTGTTATCCAGAAAGTGGGCCTTTGGTCAAGGAGGAAGCATTCAAATGAATTGGTCATATGCTATGATTCCTTCTCCTAGGGGTGATGGTTTTGTAAGACTAAATAGAGAGCTCGAAAGGAAATTTCATGTCGAGGATCCTAAGAAGCCTCACAACGAGATAATCGAAGAGCAATCTGACATCGGGAACTATGCCATCATGTCTAATTTCATAATTCCTCTCGATGATAAGATTAAGGATCTCAAGGATAAAGTTTGGTATATGTACTTCGATGGTGCAGCATCTAGGCATGGCAAAGGTGTTGGAATAGTGCTTAAATCTCCCCTTGATCACATTTTCAAGTTTGCCTATCGATTAGAATTTGAAGCAACCAACAATGTCGCTGAATATGAGGCTATATTGTTGGGCCTTGAATTGGCAAAATCTTTGAAGATTAAGTTGCTTAGCATTAAGGGGGATTCTGATTTAGTTATCATGCAACTTAAAAACAAATTTACATGCAAAAATCAAAGACTAAAGAACTATCGAAATGCTGTGTGGGATACTATGGAGCACTTTGATGCCCTTGACCTCGAAGCAATTCTGAGAGAGGAAAATAGTTTGGCAGATGAACTTGCTGTAGCTGCTACTACTTTCCAGTTATCTGATGAGCTAATTAAAGATAAGATCAAAATGGAAGTAATATTTAGACCATTTGTTCCAGATAACTCAAAGCATTGGTAGATTTTCAATGATGAAAAGCAAGTCATTCGTTTTCTTAACAGTTTGGATGAGTTTGAAGGTTTCCGGATAGATTCTGAGGAGGATGGATCTTTAAATCATGAGCATATAATAAATCCTACTCCGAGGAATGTAGTTGCCTTAGAGAAACATTTTGACGGCATGATGCCACGAAGCTGAGAGAAGAAAATAAGATGGATCCTGGCGAATATCTCGAAATAAACATTGGTACCTCTGAAAACCCAAAAATTGTTAAAATCGGTAAAGGTACTAGTGTGGAGGAAAGGAAAAGGTTAATAGATTTACTTTGTGAATATCGAGATGTTTTAGCCTTTTCTTATGATGAATTAAAAGGTTATAGGGAAGATGTCATGGAACATACTATCCCTTTAAAAGATGAAAATGCTAAACCCTTTAGCCAGAAACTTAGGCAAATTAATCCTAAATTAGCCCCGTTAGTTCAGAAAGAGCTTGCGAAAATGCTTGCAGCAGGAATTATTGCTCAAACTAGGCATTCGACATGGTGTTCAAATTTGGTGATTGTTAGGAAAAAGAATGGTACGATAAGGCTTTGTGTCGATTTCCGAAACCTTAATCTAGCATGCAAGAAGGACAATTACCCTTTGCCAAACATGGAAAATTTGTTGCAAAGGGTAACCGGTTCTGGAATGATGTCGCTGCTAGATGGATTTTCTGGGTACAAGAGCTCCTGTCTTAGTTAGTCTCGATTACTTCAAGGATTTCATGATTTTTTCTTTCGCTTCGAAAGATACCATTGCTGGTGTCCTGCTTCAAAAGAATAAAGATGGTCACGAGCAGCCCATTGCTTTCATGAGTAGAGCACTTCAAAATTCTGAATTGAAGTACAATACCATGGAAAAGCAAGCTTATGCCTTGGTCAAGTCTCTAAAGCACTTCAAAACTTATGTGGGATATTCTAAAATCATTGCTTTCGTTCCACATTTTGCTGTCAAAGATATATTAACTCAAACTGATTGTTTAGGGACTCGTGCTAGGTGGGTTACTAAGATACAAGAATATGATTTAGAGATCAGACCCACTAAGCTAGTTAAAGGCCAAGGATTGGCTCAGATGTTGACTGAAAGTAATGAAAAGACTCTTGGTTTGTTTTGTGTTAGCGATTTATCTTCGTTTGAGTTGCAAAGATTAGCAGAGCATGAGTGGTATAAGGACATAGTTTATTACTTGATGAATCTTACCTGTCCTAACCATTTAGTTGCTCATAAGAGAAGGGCTCTTAGATTAAAAGCCACTAAGTATTGCCTTATGAAGGATGGCCTTGGATGGTGAAATCCTGAGGGCATAGTGCTTAGATGTGTTGATGACGTTGAGTCCAAGAAATTAATCTCTGAGTTTCATTCAGGATTTTGTGGTGGTCATTATGC
>APFE030547574.1:0-10971 GCA_000404065.3 Pinus taeda
AGAGAGACAGTAGAGATTCTGACTCTTTCCTTTGTATTTTAACCCTTGTCTTTTCGAGACTACGTATATCCTTCCATGCTTCCCCTCCGTACAGGGTCAAGATAATGGATATTCCATAGTTTTCATCTTTGCTTTTGTCGATGTTTCGAGTCTAGACCAAGACTCATCATCAGGACTTGTTTTTCAAAGGAGAGAGACAGTAGAGATTCTGACTCTTTCCTTTGTATTTTAACCCTTGTCTTTTCGAGACTACATATCTCCTTCCATGCTTCCCCTCCATACAGGGTCAAGATAATGGATATTCCACAATTTTCATCTTTGCTTTTGTCGACGTTTCGAGTCTAGACCAAGACTCATCATCAGGACTTGTTTTTACAAAGGAGAGAGACAATAGAGATTCTGACTCTTTCCTTTGTATTTTAACCCTTGTCTTTTCGAGACTACGTATATCCTTCCATGCTTCCCCTCCGTACATGGTCAAGATAATGGATATTCCACAGTTTTCATCTTTGCTTTTGTCGACGTTTCGAGTCTAGACCAAGACTCATCATCAGGACTTGTTTTTACAAAGGAGAGAGACGGTAGAGATTCTGACTCTTTCCTTTGTATTTTAACCCTTGTCTTTTCGAGACTACGTATCTCCTTCCATGCTTCCCCTCCGTACAAGGTCAAGATAATGGATATTCCACAGTTTTCATCTTTGCTTTTGTCGACGTTTCGAGTCTAGACCAAGACTCATCATCAGGACTTGTTTTTACAAAGGAGAGAGACAGTAGAGATTCTGACTCTTTCCTTTGTATTTTAATCCTTGTCTTTTAGAGACTACGTATCTCCTTCCATGCTTCCCCTCCGTACAGGGTCAAGATAATGGATATTCCACAGTTTTCATCTTTTCTTTTGTCGACGTTTCGAGTCTAGACCAAGACTCATCATTAGGACTTGTTTTTACAAAGGAGAGAGACAGTATGATTTCTTATTTGGAACATCGACTGTCTAGAAAATAGACTTCATGTCTGGGGCCATAACTTGTCTTCAATATAGCACAAAATTCATTCAACCCTTTCAACAAATACAATGTGTTTTTGTTTCGTTTTGAAGATATACCAAACCTTACACCTTCAAAACATAGGTCATAACCCATAACATATCAAGATACCGTAACTTCAATACCCTACAAATGCAGTATCTTTAAGGAATCACAGCATTGTTTACTCACATTTCATTTTTCAGTACTAGTGACAATTTCGATTTGTGATTTCATTATAAGACGTGTCACTAGAGATTTGGTATCACAAACTCATATTACAAGCATCAAGCTTGAGGGTTATGGTTTTGATGGTCTGATTTAATACTATCCACAATAAATGTGTTTAAATGCTTCCTTAAGAGAGATACTTAATTTAGCCTTCCAATAGAGGTACAAATCCCTTTATTTCAGGCTTTAATTTTAAAGAGGAGCTCGACGTCTTTTCTACTGTTTACAGAATTTCTATGAAGGCATGTTCTTTTCTCAACAGAGTCCATGAAAACAAATGTTGATGCTTTGCAATCTTTATATCATCAACAAACAACTCATATAAGTCATTAATAGATGTATGAATGTATCTCACATTTCAGAGGTTCTAGGAGACATTAACCTTCATACTTAAGCTCTCAAACTAGGTGAGAAATGTCAATACAATTTGAGAGAAATTGTTTTCTAAGATAAACAAAGTTTAATGCCTTTTTCAATGTGAAAAAACAAACATCACTCAACTTTAATCACAGGAAATACATTTTGGACTCCTTTTGAGGATTGGTCTAACCACATTCCTGTAGTGAGCCATTTAATACTTTTCAGCGTTCTATAGACTCTAATATGAGATTTGATAGGTCTTGTTCTAGGGAATTTTCTCTAGATCCAATCATATACTTTAGACAAGCTTGCTTTTGTCAAGACCATCAATAATTTCTTGAAACATATACATCTTAAGTGATGGAATTGAGGGTATGCCTAATATTTTCTTGATCTTAGACACAAAGACTTATATTATGCTAGAAAAAGATAAGCATGCGCTTCATGACTTTCCTTCATTGGACAAAAATGTAGACTTTACCACAGTCTTGCACAAATTTTAATACCTTGAGATACTTTGGACTAAAGTAAATTTCATTCGTGATCTAATATTGTCAAGGTCTCCAATACAATATGAAATTATCCTTGAATATGATCTTGATGGCTAAGAATGTTACAACTTTTCAGCTTTTCTTCTTAAGATATTGGGACTTAGGATTATTCCATTAATAATCTATAACTTCAACCTTTTGAAGCGATCCATTAAGAAGTTCTTGGACCACTGTAATTATCTAAGATCACTAAGGTTTTTGAGCTTTATTTTATGAGATCTTGTTAAAATATGTAATTGTGGTCAAATTCCACTTTGGAAAGCTCATTTTATGGAGATAATTATTGCATTGAATTCCTCTTTTCGAGAGAAGAAAAACAACCTAAATATCACTCAAATCAAATAAGGGAAAGTGTATTTATGAAGAAAATCCCACGTGCATATTTAATAAGGTCAACCCTAAAACAAATTGAACACCCTTGGAAGGTTATAAACGCAGGTGACCTCAACCTCATTTGAACATAATCATGAGACATCCCTCTATTCTCTTGATTGGTTTTTGGCTCGCACAGGTCTGAGTCACGTCCGCAGAGGAATAGGTTTGCTCGAAGACGAAATTGTAGGGTCTAAAGCTCACATCTTTGTTTTAGGGTTTTGGGCCTCAATCACATGCATGACACAAGAAGAACTCGACCACAGTCGCACACTAATCGACTCATCCATGTGAATGAAGCTTTTTAGTCATGCACTCAACGCCTCCTCCATGCAACCAACATATAGGGTTTCTGAGTCTCAGTTGCAGAGTGCAATCGTTGGCTTATAGGTTCCGGGGAGCGACTAGAACCTTCCCAATGGCACGCATGACTCCTTCGTGCGATTGAGACCTAAATGATGAAATTTCAATTGTACGGAGATTTCGCTCAGTGACGCAGTGTTCGACAATTGACCGCAAACATGAACAATTCATTACAGGCTCCATAATCAAAATTTTGAGTATAAGCATTGTTGTGTTCATTTCATGGATATTGTGCAGTGGTTTTTGCTAAATAGTTGTATGGATGAAGATATGGATCATTGTACTCTCTTTCACTGAATCATTCGATGAAAATCTAATAAGAAGAAGAATTTTAAAGGGTTTTTCCCACAGTGGGTTTTTCCCTGGTCTGCATCCAATCCTAGTGTCTCTATGTATTAATGCTTTTCTTCTATTGTTCCTTTATGTTCTACTGCATTAACGATGATGTTGTTCTTTCTATATAGTTGCATGTGTTGTTGAATAATGATGTAAATATGAATAATGTTATGATGTTATGGGGTGAACTTAATGTGTTAGTAAAGAAATGCAATTATCAAAGAAAAGAACAATATATCCCTAAGAAAAAATTAACATGGAATCAAAGCTGAGCTAAAGCAAAGTCATGGAGATCACCCCTATGATGACACCATTGATGGAAGCAAGAGAGGATGGAGGAGACCTAAAAGAATTCTAGGGTTTGAAGGAAACCCTAGGCAATTTGTGTATTAGGGTTTGACAGATATTAGAAGGGTTTGATAGAAACCTTGGTTTATGGCAAATATTTAAGGTATGAAATCTAGAAGCCCTAGCAGGGTCAATGTGAAGATGCTCAAGCACTTATGTCGGAATTGATGAAACCCTAGATGAGATAGTCTCTATTAGTCTTGGTTGTTGATAAAGTTGGTTGAAATAGTGAAGGCAATATTGTCATATGGACAATAGATAGTGATGGCTCTTAAAGGCTGGTTCAAGAGGGAGTTGATTACCTCTCATTAAAGATAAGTATTTTGTTACTTATGATGCTCCTTTATATATTTACTTTTGACTTGTGGATCTAATTATTGTTTTGATTATTACTTATGTTTCATGAATGTATATTTGAGTATTTGGATGCTTCTAACCTCCTGATGAGTTGTAATAAGTGGATCCATCTTAAGGATCATGGCTACTACAAGAAGAGAAGAACTAGCATTGGAAAAAGTAAAGAGGCACTTAATAAAAAAGTGACGAAGTGCTACTAGCTAAGAAGGGGCACAGGTATCTAAACACTACAAGGTATGTATGGTGTTATGTTTCAGCGGCAACATTGATGACAAGGTAAGCCCTAAGATACGATGAACATGTTTCCTTCACAAATGGTTCATGCATATGAAAGTGATTTGGATTCTTGGTTCTTATAATGAAATGGTGCACTTGGTAGTAAATAAGTATCTTATCTTTTAGACATAATGAATTCTATGAAACTACTTAATATTGATCTTTGATATAGTGGTATTAAATTGGTGTTTGGCTAACACCTTGATTCTAGTAGATGGTAACTTGACACTATTGATATTGTTTGTGAAAAACATGGTAGCCATGATGATAGAAGTATAACAATGAGATTAATATTTAGGATGTTTTGTTGACCATGGTTATATTTTGATGTGTTTAGTAATTATGGCATATGGTAAAATTGAATGCCCTGACTTGATGGATTGAGTTATGTGACAAAGAAGTAATGTTGTGATCGTGACTCTTGAAGTATACTTCTATTAGCTATTGGACACTAACCCTTAATGAAAATATTGATGTCACGTTGTAATGGTGAATTAGTTTATGCTAACATGATATGATCTTGATAAAAATATGATATATTCTAACTTTATGATCTAACATATCTATTGATGCATGATAACATTATAGACAGGTTGATGGCATGAATAAAGATCACTAAAGTGGATTCCCATTCAAAGGGAGAATCTCTCCATAAGATTCTTACTCCCATTATAATTTGCATGATATGTATATTCTTTACTGTTGAAATATGATTTATGGACATGAATCCACAAATATTTGATATTGTTGATTTGCATCAAAGTTCTAATATGAGAAGAGAGAGTTTTCCCTTACTCTAAGCCTCAGTTATAGGAAAGCAAGCTTACATATGCGACTGTAGGCTCCCAGTCGCACGTAAGTAATGTCAAGGATGCGAATGCAGTCTCCCAACCACACAGAAGAAGGCTTATGGGTGTGCTTATGTCTGCAGGACACAAAAATGAAGTTTTGTGCATGAAATTAGACGTTTACCTGAAGGATGTCAGTCCTATAGACATGGAGTAGACAACATAAATTTCTATGAGCAAGGAAGTTTGAATGTTTTACTATAATGTGAATAAACTTGTGTTTGCAGGTGACCAAGATATGCATATTGTGATTTATCCATTGAGGCTAGTGTATGACAGTATTTGATAACAGTTGCAAGAATTTGACATCATTTGGCCGATTGATATAAATGAACATTGTTTGGAGTTTTGACATGATACTTGATAATGATTTTGAACTTTGACTTTATATGTTTTGGGCTATAGACCTCATTGTGATAGAATTTGACATCATTTGGCCGATTGATATAGATGAACATTGTTTGGAGTTTTGACATGATACTTGATAATGATTTAGAACTTTGACTTGATATGTTTTGAGCTATAAACCTCATTGTGATAGAAAATGTAGGATTTGACCTAATGACTAATTTGACCACTGATGATTTGCCTCGATGGCAATGTTATATGGGCATAGTGACTTTCAGTGATTTATATTGGTGTTCTATGTTGACATCATTAGTCATGACACATTGGTTGAAGTATAAACAATTGTGATTCAGTATGAAGTAATCTCACAATAAATGGATGGAACCTGCATGACTTATTCTTGGTGTATGTATTTGCATCTGCTGATTTATATTATGATCATGCCAGATGACTTGATGACATCTTGTTGGCATGATAAAAAATGAAAGCTCTACCCGTCCCATGGTCTAAAGAATTCATACTGTGATATTTATGATTTTAACATTAGTTCTGATAAAGAATCTAAACTTTGATAAGCTGACGTGGTTGATTTCATTGCACAATATTGATTTGTGTAAGGCTAATCATATTGCTTTGGTCAAGTGTTGCATTGTATGAAGCAAGCTCCTTGATCCTGATATGTCCGCATTGACAGTTATCTGGTGAAGCCAGGATGATGTGTCGATCCAAACCTTTACTTCAAAAGTGATCCAAGGTATGACTTCGATTTTGATTTTATATACTGATCGTTTACTCTTTATAGATAATGAGCCTTTGATGATCAAAGTAAGAGGGAGTTGGCTTCTGAAGCTCAAAATAATGAATCATGACATGAATCGATTTCTGAAATTGTGAAAAGAAAATCTATATTGCGAAGCTATTAAAGAATTGTTAGAAACTGGAAATGCAAATCCTTGGACACTCCAATTGAATTCAAGAAGTTACGAAAATGTATTGTTGAACCTAACTTGGCAGCCGACAGTTAATTGAAGCATTGATGTTTCATTTGAACCACTGTCCACATATGTTGAGCATAGAACCCAAGTGAATTCATGATTGAGCCGCTTCATACGCATTGAGTTGTCGCCGAGCACTCTTCGAGATATTTGCATGGGATGAACAATTTCTGATCTGAGATATTCTTCCTGTGATATGTGACTACATGGATACACTGATGATGATTGGGATCATTATTGTCGAGCATATTCAGATGCTACCTTAGTATGAGATCTGCCATGATGTTTTGGATGAGAAGTTCATATCTTTAAATACGACCAAGGTTGAGTATGATGTGGCTAACATGACCAATTGTGAGGCAAGATAAAAAGGCTCCTTAGAAAGTTGTTTGGGTAAGTTCTGAATATGATAAGGAAACATGCGATAATAATGAGTGGCTCTGATTTCCAAAGAATCCCATACATAGCTCGGACTGAGAAACCTTCATATATTGAGATAATGTTGCTATACGAGACAAGCTTAGGCTTGTGGTTGGCACCTCCTTGAGAGGAAGGATGACTATGTATCATTTTTGTGATATATATATTTTTATTCTAATATGAACAAGAAACAACTACTATTAGACATGATGGTATGAACAAGAAACAACTGCTATTGAGATATGATGATTACTTGATATGAGCATGATGATATGTTGTTGATCTACAAAGAACCTCACTGATCGAGGACATTGCGCCAACTCTTCCCCCCTGCTCAAGCTTCTAGGTTGTGGAATTGGGATGGAGAGCTCCTGGGGTTGAGGGATCTCTAGACAATAGAGTATCACCCCTATTGTTACCCATAGGGTTGGAGTAGTAGCTTCCCTATCTTGGTCTTTGCAGAGTATACCCCAATTGGCATCATACCCACAAGATGGGCTTGTTGGGCTTGGGGGCGTGCGATCCTTATCTTTGGTAAGTCAAGTATCTCGCCCAAGCTCAAATCATGATGCAAGCATTCTACTACATGACTCTTGATGGTCATCATTGGGAAGATTGGTAGGCAATAGGATGGGTTGAGTAGTAGCTCCTCTATATCACCTATTTATTGAAATGGGGTCGTAGATGTTTAGCTCACCCTTGAGATTCTGGGTTGAAATATGCTCCCCGATATGGTTCCAAGTTGAGATGTGCTCCCTGATGATATGTTCTCAGATGTTACGGATTGGGCTAAGCTCTCCGATGTTGATGCAGGTCATAGATCTGACTCCCCACCGATGTTCTCGGGTGATAGCATTGGGGTCCCCACTGGCAGAGATTCCAGGTGGTAGCAATGGATCCCCGACGAATAGAGGGTGGTAGCGTAGGCTCCTGGCCGGTGATAAATTCTTCTTCTTTTAGATTCGAGAATATTCAACATATGAGCAGGGAAAATCAAGACATAAGCAGGAATAAGCAAGAGATGAATCAAGATGAACAATAATGATACGAGATGATAAGATACTTGAGATTGGATTTGATTTGATGACAAGATACACATGATGTGATGCAAGTGGTATTCTCCTTAGTTGAGAGGGAGTGTTAAAATATGCATTTGCGTCAAATTCCACATTGGAAAGCTCATTTGATGAAGATAATGATTGCATTGAATTCCTCTTTTAGAGAGGACCAAAATCGTTCTAAAGGTCACTCAAATCGGATAAGAGAAAGTGCACTTATGAAGAAAAGCCCACATGTGCATATTTGATAAGGTTGGCCCTAAAGTAAATTAGACACCCTTGGAAAGCTATAAATACAAGTGACCTCAACCTCATTTGGACATCATTATGAGACATTCTTCTATTCTCTTTATTGGTTTTTGGATCGCCTAAGTCTGAGGCACATCTACGAAGGAATGGGTTTGCTCAAAGATGAAATTGCAAGGTCTGAAGCTCGCATCTCTGTTTTAGGGTTTTGGCCCTTAATCGCACGCATGACACAGGAAAAACTCAACCATAGTCGCATGCTAACCAACTCATCCGTGTGACTGAAGCTCTTCAATCGCACGCCTAGCGTTGCCTCCATGCAATTGACATCTAGGATTTCTAAGTCTTAGTTGCAAACTGCAATCCTTGGCTTATAGGGTCCAAAGAATGACTGGAACCTTCCTAGTCACACACATGACTCCTCTGTGCGATCAAGACCTAAAGGATGAAATTTTAGTTGTTCGAAGATTTCGCTTAGTGATTGCAGTGTTCGAAAATTGACCACAGACAAGAACAGTTCATTACAAGCTTCAGGATCAAAATTTTGAGTGTAAGCATTGTTGGACTTATTTCATGGATATTGTGTACTTGTTTTTGTTGGATAGTTGTATGGATGAAGATATGGATCATTGTACTCTCTTTTGTTGAATCATTCGATGACAATCTAATAAGAATAATAATTTGAAAGGGTTTTCCCCATAATGGGCTTTGCCTTGGTCTCCGACCAATCCTGGTATCTCTATGTGTAAATGATTTTCTTCTATTGTTCCTCAATGTTTCGTTGCATTGATGATGATGATATTATTCTTTCTATATAGTTGCATATGTTGTTGAATAACGAAGTAAATATGAATAATGTTATGATGTTATGCGGTGAACTTAATGTGTTGATGAAAAAATGCAATTATCAAAGCAAAGAACAATATAGCCCCAAGAAAAAATTAAGAGATCCAAGGACAAAAATGTCTAGAAATTTTGAATAATTTAACACATATTCAACAGAGATTATCCTGATCATGTACTATTGCGGAAAACATACACAATACATAAGCTCCTCTACGTTGATCATCAAATATAGCAGCATCAATAACAATAAAACATCAAGAGCATTCACACATTAACACAGTATGTATCCCGGGGAAAGCATCTCGCTAAAAACCCCAACTATCTGTGTATTAATGATTGAGTCATGTAACATTACAAAGTACAATGCTTATCACAAGCAATCCAGTACCAGCTCCACCTGTTACACACAATACAGCTCAGATCTGAATCAATCACTGGCTCAAATCTCTTCCGCTGCTTGCCTGCCTCCGCTGCTCAATACCTGCACAAGAACCGGTGATAATTCCAAGGCAGCCACGTCTTTCCTTGGCTAAATCACGTGAGAACAAGCTACAATGTGGGCAAACTCATTGGCATACTCAATCCCCTGATTTGTGCAAGATCTGGTGCACAACTATAGTCACAACTGATAGCAATCTGATTCTCTAACACCTGTCCCTGCTGAACTGAACATGCACTGACATGCAACTGAGTTAACTGATGTATTCATTAGTTGTATTATGAGTTAATAACTTGTGAATTAATTAATAACTAATTCACCCAACTCATCTCTAGTCTATTTGCCAGTTAGACTAAATACAACCAGTTTAACAAAGCTAAAACTGAACACAACTCCATCAACTCCACAATCAACTCCACCAAACTCAACTGATTGAGTTCTAACTGAATTCATGCATGCAACAACTCAACTGACTCATAAGAAAAGCGTATTTCCTTCATGCAATTGCATGCTGCCACATCCGTAGCTCGAACTGAAGTGCTCCAAGAGAATAAGATTAAGTTTATAGTCCAAATACTATTGTGAGATAATAATATTTGACTTTTCTATTTTTGACAGCCAGTCTAAAATAGACTTGATCACTCACACTGTGATCACTCACACTTTCATAAAAAATAGAAGTCCATCTATTTTTCCAACTTGATCAATCATCCATAAACAACAATCTGCAATCCATAGACATGATCCATATGTCTAAAAATAGACATAGTCTAAAAATAGACTTGCGCCAAAAATAGCCTGCGGGCCCACTTAGTGGAGGCGACTCTTTTCACTAAGCTCCATCATCTTGTTGCAATCTCAACACTCCCTCTCGACAAGATATGGATTATCAGCAACCCCTATCCTGCCTCGGTGGTACTCGATTTGCTCCTGGTGAGAGCCTTCGTCAGATATCAGCATCCTGATCCTCCGTTGGAATGTACGAAAGTAACATGATCCTCCGCTGCACACAATCTCTGATATGATGGTACCTGATGTCAATATGTTTAGATCTGTCATGAAATACAGGATTAGCCAAGAGTTTAATGCAACTCTGGCTATCACAGTAAATCACAGTAGGATCCAAATGAGAACCGAACAAACCAACTAGGATCTTCCTCATCCATATAGCCTCGCATGCAGCCAAACTTGCTGCCATATACTCGGCCTCCGCTGAAATGAGTGCCACGGATCTCTGTTTCCTGCTGTACCAAGAAACTGCTGTCGATCCAATACTGAAGACCCCTCCTGATGTGCTCTTTCTGTCCGTTGGGCTCCCTGCCCAATCTGCATCCGTGAAGCCACACAACTTCACCTCATCCTCCTGTCTGTACCACAAACCATATCCCGATGTGCCTCTCAAGTAGCGCAATACATGCTTGCCCGCCTTCCAGAAGAGCTTGGTAGGCTTAACCATAGCTTGTGAAAGCTGGTTAACTGCATAGAATATATCAGGTCGTGTATTGACCAAATACATCAGCGACCCCACCAACTGTCGATAAACAGTGGCATCC